>JANHAO010008719.1:0-19019 GCA_026873985.1 Saraca asoca | reverse complement strand
TCAAGTTAATTATTTATTTATTAATATGTAATTTATATGGTAATAAACATCAAGTATTAATTAAAATTAGGGTTTCATTTTTATTTAAAAAAAAAGACCTTTAGTGACAATAAAATTTAATAAAAAAAAAAGACCTTCAGTGACGACAAAAGTCATCACAAAAAAAATTTCGTACTTTCAATGACAACAAAATTTATTAAAAAAAAAAGGCCTTCAGTGACGACAAAAGTCGTCACAAAAAAATTTCAGACTTTCAATGACAATAAAATTTATTTAAAAAAAAGGCCTTCAGTGACGACAAAAGTCATCACAGAATATCATTTTGAACCTTCAACGAAGACTTTTCGTTATCATTGAAGGTGACTTTTAGCGATGACTTTTCATCGTCACTGAAGGTCACTTTTAGCGATAACTTTTTATCGTCACTGAAGGCCACTTTTAGCAACGACCTTTTGTCGTCACTGAAGGTGACTTTTATTGACAACTTTTAGTCATCACTAAAAAGCACTTTTAGCGATGACTTTTCGTCATCACTGAAGGCAACTTTTAGTGATGACCTTTCATTGTCACTGAAGGTGACTTTCAGCGACGACTTTTAGCGTCACTGAAGGCCGCTTTTAGTCGTCGCTAAAAGTGGCCTTCAGTGACGATGAAAAGTCATCGCTGAAGGGTTGTTTTAGTGACGATAAAAAATTGTCATTAAAAGTCCACTTTTAGTGGTGACTTTCGAAAGTTGTCACAATAGACCTTTAGCCACAACACTTATGTGATGACTTTTAGTCATCACTGAAAGTTAATAAAGTCATCACTAAAGGTTTTAGTGACGACTTTTTAAGGCTTCAGTGATGACTTTTGTCGTCACTGAAAGCTGATTTTCTTGTAGTGAGTGTGAGGGGGCTATGTGCATCTTAGCCATAAATTTTTAGGTATGTTAGAGGAAAAGTAGTGTTAGAGTTAGTTTTATGTTTAGGTTGACATAAATAGGAATAAGATTATGTTCAAGTAAATTTTTAATTATGTTAGAGGAAAAATATAATTAATATTAGCTTTTTCATGCAAATTTTAGGATATGATCATAGTATAACTAGAGGAGCTAGCAGGAAACCCAAAGGGCATAGTCATGAACCCATGTCGTCTCCATATGACGCTACCATACCTTCCTCCACTTGCATACTTTTTCATCAATCCATTACATCTCCCTTTCACCTTTTAGTAAATTTACCACCCATTTCACACCCAACCCACTTGTCTACTAGTTTGGTGGCCCTTCCACCTTTATGGCCACCCCTAAATCCAACTTCCAATAGTCCATTATAGCATTCTCTTCCATCGTTTAGCCTATTGCATTTATCCAGCAACTGGCTCTTCATTCCTGACCATAAAGGATGATACTAAGTCATGGATCAAGTCTAAAGAGTGCATGTGAGTATAATTCCTATTTATTTTTTTTAATACTTTTCTAAATTTATTTATTATAATCAATCATGTACTTTTTTTAATATGTCAATATGTTCACTGACACCACATCTACTGTGAAGACCATATGGGCCATTATGGCGAGCAAGTTTGATGATGCATAGCCTAGATGGAGGGAGGTGACACCCAATACGAGGAGTTTATAATGGAGAATGTTTAAGATAAAAATTATAAATTTCTATTTTATTTTGAACATTAATTTTTTATTTGAATACCATGGAAAATACTAATTTGAATTGTTTTATAGGACAAATATAGGTGGAATCCTACAATAAGAAGAACTTCAACTTGAAGGCAATGAAGCAGCTCAAGAATGATGAGGGAGGCAAGCGAGAAAGTCCAAAAGCCTTAATAGATCACTAAGGTGGCATGAGGGAGGCTCAGGCAGATTTAGGCTTCTAACAATGGATAGGGACCCACTTAGCACACTAGCGATTCCATCCCTGTCATTGAGCACAACAAGCAACTAGTAAGTATTCTTGATGATTTAAGTTCTTAGAGTAAACCAATTTTTAATTTGATTCATACCGAATACTAATGTTTTAAAATGCAAGAGAAGAGGTGTTCAAGCATACCCTCCATAAGAAGAAGGACAACACATGGGTGGATACGTGATCAGAGAGGACTTATGTAAGTGTTATTTAATTTATTTATTTGTCTTTAAGTTAACAAATTATTATGAAATTTATAAGATTTTAACTTTATTTTTTGCAAGTTGCAACCTCTCAAAAAATTGCATAAATTCTATCCACCCATCCTTTCGGAGGCAATGCCTCTGATGCTTTACAACTCATTCTCGAGGATGAAGAGACGGCCTGACTTCAGATGGTTGGTGGGTTAAACAAATATGAAATTTATGGTTTTAGCATAAAGGCCCACTCTATTATCATTGGGCACTCCTTATGCAATCCTTTCTCCTCTTTTGGAGTCATCAACAAGGAAGAAATGGAGTATAAGGTCATAACTCTCAATGAAGAAATAGAGTGTACGGAAGCAACCTTTGAACAGGAATTGTCAAGCTATGATCAAGAGATTGCGAGTTTCAAAGGAAAGTGAGGGCAAAGTGAATTGAAGTTCAAGGACATCTTTGATGCTCTCAACTTGTGTTAGCATTATGAAGGAGCATACCAAACAGGACAACCAAGAGAAAGAACAATCGAATGAACAAGATCACAAACGTTTGGATGATCGTTAATTTTGTACTATTTTTTATACTATTTTCTTATTTTATTTTGTAAATAATTTAAAAAATATTATATTAAATTTATGAAAATAGATTTTATTTATTTTAATATTATCAACTTTATTTTAATTGATTTAAATATTTATTTTTATTATGTTAAATTAATTTTCAATATAATAAAAAATTATATATATTCCCACAGTTTATACCATGGGAACAATTTTTTTTTTAAAAAAAAGTTACATTTTCCCACGGCAAATTAACTGCGGGAAAGTTTTTTTATTTAAAAAAAAACATTTGTCATGATTATTACTGTGAAAAATATTAAAAAAAAACCTATAATCACACACACATATACTGGAAGAAAATCCTTGGAAAAACTTCATTTTCCCATGGTTGAAGAACTGTGGGAAAAATTTACCCACATTTATTTTTTCTATGATTATTTATAATTTTCCATAATTTCAATAGTAGAAAATTGACTGATTTTTAAGTTGCATCCGTGCCCAACTCGCAGCGGACTTTAAGAACAAGAGGAGGTAGAGAAAGAGAGATTTAGGAATGAAGCAACGAGTGGAGGAAGTGAGGTTTGTGATAGAACAGAGGCAGCTCGTATTTGCATGAGGGATGGAGAAGGAGTGGATGCCGCTATAACAGAATTGGTAGTTTCAGAATGCAAAAAGAATTTTTGGCTAGCAACCAACAAAATACACTTTACTTTTATAGTTTATGTTTGAAATAAATTATCTTATTTTTATTAAACTTAACGTTCATCTTTTAAAATAGTTTATGAAATAAAATGGCTAAATTTAAACTTTAAGAAATAATCTATCTCAAATACAAATTTTATGAGAAAAAGTATATTTTTCACTTTAATTTTTACTAGTGGTTTATTTATTGCAGAGAAAAAAAGATTTGTTTCTATGTGGAAGAGAAAAAATTTACAACTTTGATGATAAAATCATTTTTCTTCTAATTTTTAAAAATGGTTATAAATATTTTTGTATAAACAATTGTTAATTTTTAAAAAAATTTCAATGAAATTATAACTTATTATATGTTTATTAAACATAAACTCTATATAAAATTATAATATTTTATTAAAAATATATGAAAATATAATTTTTTTTATAATAATTAAAGAAAAAAGAGTGTGTAAGAATATAAAAGTGTTAAAAATATGGCCGACTGCCTCACATGCATAATCAAACCTTCGGTCACGTCGTTCAACAAATAGCATGTATATGTACAGGCAAAAGGTTAATTGATTAACACAATGGTTGGCCATCTAAGGTAAGGAGCCAAATTTCCACACCTTGCATGTTAAAAAGGGACACTGCAATGTGCCTCCATTATAGGCTATGATAATGAATTTTGAGCCAAATCACGGCAATCAATATCATGCTTGCCATGTCATTATGACAATGTCCTTTCATCATTATTAAGTGTTAAATGCAAAATTAAAATTCCTAAATCATAAAATAGAATCTCCAGGCTCCAAAGTCCTAACTCAAATGATCATAAAATCCAAAAGCACTCAGCCCTAAAAATCAAACAAACTAAATCCACTAAACTCAAACTAAAAAATAAAAAATCCTAAGAAATCCCAACCTCAAAAATTCTAACCTAAACATTTAAATCCTAAAGCCTCAGTCTATAAAAATTCTAAAACATTAAAACGATAAACTCAAAAATCCAAAAATCCTAAACACTAAAAACATATTTAATATAATGATAGATGGATGTAATTAATTATGAAACATTAACTAGATGAACCTCAAAATCCTAAAACACAAAACCCTAAAAACCTTATATTCAAAGCCTTGAATACCCATATTAAAAATCTTAAACTCTTATACTCAAATCTTATACCTTCAAAGCCCAAACATTCAAAATTTCAAATTAAATCCTAAAATTTCCTAAAATCTAAATCTTTAGTTTATATTACATGAAAAATGCCATGTAATTCGGGGCATAATACTCTAGAGGAAAAGTATTATTAAAATAGAAGCTAAAAAGAGGAGATTGGCCAACCATCTCCTGTGCTAATTAATGCTCTCATAAATTTTTTATTAATTTACTTTTTCTTAATTTAAATGATTAGGTGGATTTATCATACATTTGTATATTATCAAGAATAATGTTAAAGATATTTTCTTAATACTTCCTCGTACATAAGATGAATCTTATATTTTATTACGATTTATACATATAAAAAGTAATGTCTATGAAAGTTTCAAACTTAAACCCTTTTCCTTATTTTGAAAGAAATAAGTTGAAATTCGTAATCGTAGCACAGTAAACATAGTTTGATATAATTTGAAGATGATGATGGTGTGGATATGTAAGCCTGAAAATTATATATGGACCTCAATTAGTTTCTCCTTATCCGTGAATAAATCAATTCACGAACACACATAACACGTGGTTTATAGCGTGACAGAATGTCAAAGGATAAGCAGACGGAGCGAGAAAAAGTTCTTCATATCTTTTAATTTTGCTGCTTTTACACGTAAAATCCAATCAAATATTCTGCATATATTACCTGTTGTGCGCCAATGTTAAATCCATTTTTATTGCTGAACTTTACAGTTCAGACCAAGCAAAACAAGACAAATCGGCATTTAAAATCAGAAAACGATAGGACTGAAGCAATTGCATCAGTTGGTGATAGCATGATTACTCATATATATATATATATATATATATATATTATCTCTTCACTTTTTTCAAAAATTTGTGTCCACATTTGATGCTTGCATATCTGGAGATTTCGCTTTCATGAATGACAAAACAAATCAAAAGGCTATTTCATCAAGGTAGTGCTCTCATGGCTTTTCTAGGGGGGCACATGCAACACAAAATTTTGAGATGATTCACCCAATAAGTTCATTCTTGTCTACCACTAAAATTCAAATTGTAATATTTTTTTCATCTTAAGGAAATAATTGATCTCTAATTATAATTATAATTTTAAATTATGATTATATATACCATAAAAAATATAAATAAATGCATATAATATAAAGTCATAAAAAATTACAGTGAGAAATATCAACGTAATTATAATATTACATATTTAAAATAATAACTATTATATAAATTTTTTAAAAAGTGATAATAATATGCCTTGACCTTGTGATTGGATCATGTATGCTGATATGACTTTTGAAGAGAAAAAAAGAAGGGAAAGCAGTGAAGAATTGGTTTAACCTTTGTTTGAGAAGCAAGCAAAAAGCAGGAAGTTGCAGTGAAATTTCCAGTTGTCTGGGGCGTAAATCCAAAAAGAACATACACTTGAAATGAACTTGTCATTTCAAATTCAACTACTCAATTATTAGGAGGGAGGGACTCAAGGTACTGAAATAAGGACGGAACAAACGCCAGAATGCATATTCTAATTGGACGTATTCAAAGATGGAACAAAGGAAAATGTTAGTGGATGCATGGATTAAGACACGTTACTTCTTTATCTATCATCCTTTTTTCTTCCTTTTGAATCAAGCTCAGTCCATTGCAAACTTTAAAACATCATCCAATAATGTTGTTTCCTGTTCTAATGTTGGACCTCACCTTTTTTCCCCATTTTGCCCTTTTCTTTAGTGTGCAATGTGCAGACTTTGAATTGCATGCAAACATAACTTCAGCAATACGTATGCCAGTAACACAAGACTTTGCGACATTGTAGGAAGTCGTGCTTCCTAGGCAATCAGTGTCACTTATAATTGATTCACATGAGAATAGTTCTTAATTACCAACCATAATTATAAAATTGTGCAAAATATTGCTTATGTCAGTTATTTAACAATTGTAATCTTATTGTACAACAATCACAAAAATACTAATCATAGTATAATTACAGTCATAATCGCAATTTAGATTCGTAAATACAAATGTGGATGGATGACTAATGTTTTTGGTAATCTAAATTTGTATTTGTGTATGGATGTAAATAAATGATTATTAAATGCCGACTATAATAAAATTGTGTAAAATTGAAATCAAACTTTACAAACTTTCATATTTGTATCCTTTTATTCCACGATACATATATATATATATATATATAATTTTGTTAATTGTAGTATAATTACAACTATAATTATGATCATAATAGTAATTTAAGTCCATAAATAGGAAAATAAATGGCCTAGGTTTAGGCACGGATTGTAAATTAAGCAATTGTCAATTTAGTCTTTCTCATTGATTAATGCTGCCATACACATCAAACTCGACAGCTTTTCATACTTGCACGGCCTTGTGATTGTGAAAGAAGAAAGGAAAGTGAATGTTGCAAATTTTGCGCAAAATGTTTTTTTTTTTTTGTTAATTTTCCGTACTAGCTAATTACTTTCGACACTAATTATATAATCAATACAAAGCTTACCTAATGTCGGTAGTGAACCTACAAAACTCGATCAATTGGTGAATCAAAATATATTTCACTATCATCAATTAAGTACCTGGCCTAGTTCATACTCAATTAAGACTTCTGAATGAATGAATAATAAATAAAAGTAGATGAAAGTTCTAATATATTTCCCTCCAATAAATATTATTAAACAAGTACCAAGTGCAAATTATATTTATTAAAATGTGAATATTAAAAGGTAAAGAATTTCACTCGACTCATGGACATAATATATGAAAAAAAAATTTGAGAAAGCAGAGTCAAAACATCTTGTGCATATATATCATCGTGTTAATTATACAAACAAAAGTTTTCATTGGAAGAGAAGACAGCGGTTGCTTGGGGCTTTGAGGAAGTGTGATTTTAGAAAGAGTAAGAAGCTAATTTTAGATCCCACCATTATTTGCCAGGAAAAGGAAATTAAGGTAGAAAGGAGACAACTAATGTTCTAATTCTTTTTCGAAATAACCTAATTTATGTTAATATTGACAATGAATTCTACTATATTTAGGAAAAAGTTTATTGCTTGCACATATAATTCATATGCACTATTCTTCATTGGGGTCGCGAGCTAATATAATTTTTTTTTAAGATATTAGAATATAATTAAAATGTTAATAAAAGAAGGAAAGTTTTTTATTTATGCATAAGAACCAAATATAAATATAAATATATAATTTAAAACATTTGGGGCGGGGGATGGCCCCACGATCGATCATATTTCTCTCACTAATATGAAAATAAAATAATTTGAATTAAATTAATATAATTTATTTAAATAAGTGAAATGAGTTTAAATTATACTAATTATATGGATAAAAAAAAATGTAAAGCATACAATGTGCAAGTAATAGCACTCAATATTTATTGTTGGCAAGTGCACCTCCTTGACATATTTACAGAATTTATATTGACTTATCACGTACATGTGTAGGTTTATGTTAGAGAGAAATATACTTACCCTCTATTAACTATTATATATAAAGTTCTTACTGTCATAAATCTTTGCTTCAAATAGTATTTGATATTTTTCAAAAGATTCTACATTTCTTTACAATCTAAGTTTGATTTTGATTTTATGTGTATGTGGGTCTAGTGAGTTAACCATTCCTAGTATAACCAAAAATTAAAAAAAAAAAAAAACTCTTACTTATTTTTAAGTTTTAAAATCCTAAACAAGATAGCTAATATATATATAAGAATTACTCTGGAAGGACAAATCTACTAAATTACAACTCAACCTTAAGTATAGGGCCTTAGGAGATTTTGCATGACTTCTTTTGAAAAATTGTGTGAAAGCAATTTTGTCCCCTCCTTGTCAACACTTCATTTGAATTTGAATTTAAATTTAGGTTTTATTTCCTTACCGACATTTCATTTGAATTTGAATTTAAATTTTATTTCTTTGTCAATACTTCATTTGAATTTGACCAGAATTTAAGTTTCATTTTGCAGTTTAATTGCTGAGGTTTATTCCAAAGCAATCATCTTCAGTTGATTGTGCATAATCCTTTACTTCTTTTAAGGGATATGAGGCACATGATTTTACTTTGTCTTCTATGTTTGATAACTGTTGAATAATCTCCTATAGCTTTGAGATATATTCTTGCTTGGAGGAGATTAATCCTAATGAACTTGCAATTTGAGATTTAGCTCGAAGAAATTGATGAGTTCCTTCCTTCATATTTTTGTGAAAGTGAAGATTTTCTTCACATCATTTTTGCATTTCATATTTATGAGCTTTGCTGGAATATTTGTAACTTCCCCATCATTTGACATAAAATTACCGTTGGAGTATTGATCATTTGGAATAAGGATTTTCTTAATTTTGAATATTGGTACTCCCATATGAAACACTATGAAAGACCAATTTTTGAATAAAATTGTAGAAGAATGAAATAATTTTCATAATTTAAATTATCAAAACAAGTTCTGAAAATATCAAATCTTTCAATGATTTTCTAAAAAAAAAAATTTTTGGTATTGGACCATAAAAAATGTAAAGATACAATGTGCAAGTAATAGCACTCAATATTTATTGTTTGTAAGTGCACCTCCTTGACATATTTATAGAATTTACATTAACAAATCACATACATGTGTAGGTTTATGTCATAAAGAAATATACTTACCCTCTATTAACTATTATATATAAAGTTCTGACTATCATAAATCTTTGCTTTAAATAGTATTTGATATTCTTTAAAAGATTCTACATTTCTTTACAATCTAAGCTTGATTTTGATTTTATGTGTATGTGGATCTAGTGAGTTAACCATTCCTACTATAACCAAAAAAAAAAAAAAAAAACTTACTAATTTTTAAGTATAAAAATCCTAAACAAGATAGCTATTATATATATATATATAAGAATTAATATGAAAGGACAAATCTACCAAATTACTATCCAACCTTAAGTATAGGGCCTTAGGATGGCTTCTTTTGATGTGAAAGCAATTTTGTCTTCTCCTTACCAACACTTCATTTAAATTTGAATTTAAATTTGGGTTTTATTTCTTCACCGACACTTCATTTGAATTTGAATTTGAATTTCATTTCCTTGCCAACACTTCATTTGAATTTGACCAGAATATAGGTTTCATTTTGTAGCTTAATCACTGAAGTTTATTCCAAAACAATCATCGTCATTTGATTGTGTATAATCATCTGCTTCTTCTGAGGAATATAAGCCACATGATTCTACTTTGTCTTTTGTGTTTTATAATTGTTGAATAATCTCCTACAGCTTTGAGATATATTCTTTCTTAGAGGAGATTGATGCTAATGACCTTGCAAATTGAGATTTAGCTTGAAGAAATTGATGAGTTTCTTCCTTTATATTTTTGTGAAAGTGAGGATTTTCTTCAAACCATTTTTGCATTTCATATTTGTGAGCTTTGTTGAAATATTTGTAACTTCCCTACCATTTAACATAAAATTACCGTTGGAGTATTAATCATTTAGAATAAGAATTTTCTTTTGAATATTGGTACTCCCATGGGAAACACCATAGAAGATCAATTTTTGAATAAAATTACAAAAGAATGAAATAATTTCAATAATTTAAATTATCAAAATAAGTTTTGAAAATATCCCATCTTTTAATGACTTTCTCAGAAAAAATTTCTGGTATTGGACTATAAAAATCCCACCATCTAAAAAGATTTATTTAGAAATTTATATTTTTTATTCTGGTTAAAGAAAAATAACAAAGAGTGCTTCTGATTTTTATTCTGGTAATATATATATTGTTGCAAAAAAATAAATTGGGATGAAAAATTCTGTCACAAAAATATTTATCACAACAATTTAGAAAGGAATTTTGATTCCATCTCAAATTTGAGATGGAAATTTCTATCTCAAACAAAAAAATTTTCTTTTGCAAAAAGATTTGAGACAGGATTTTCTGTCTCAAAAAAATTGTTTTCTAACTTTTTGGGAACAAAAATTTCTGTCCCAAATTTGAAAAAAAAATTTCCCTTGTGTTGCCACAAAAATTTTTATCTCAAAATATAATAATTATTTCTTGAAATTTTGAGACTGAATTTCCAAAAAATAAAATTTTAAGCTTGTTTTGAGCATTATCAATAGATGAAAATATTCTATAAAACAAATGAAGAAGAATAGGAGAATATGTAACTAATAAATAATTTACTCAAATAACTCTTTGATTTTTTATTCTCTCACTACAATTTCTATACATAACTAACATATTAAGAAAATAAAAATAAGATATAATTAAAACACAATAAATATGGACCATAATAGAAGATTCTTCAACCTTTAGTCTAAGTATTCTTGAACATATATGATAGAAGACCAACAAACACTTATTAATAATTTCAACAAAAATAAATAAAGTTTTAGAAAGAAACAACAATATGTAAAAAAAAAAAAAATCATCAAATGAGTAAGAATCTTATCAATATATTTGAGAAATGACAATAGATCAACATAAAACACCTTGATCATAATATATATCAAGCAAGATAGTAGAGAGAAGAAGAGTAAATAAGAAAAAGAAAATGTTGAATAAAGAAAAAAGAATTTGAGAAAATATCTATATGAGATTTTGCAGTGGAATTAGGACAAAAAATTACATATCAATGTCCTACGCACCATTTCAATTAAGTGGTTTTGAACAAAATTTTCCATCACAATTTTGTCGCAAAACCATTTTAGGATGGACCAAAATGTTTTGTTAATAATAATAAAAAAAATTTCACCCCAATTTTAAAATTCAAAACCCCCCACTTTTTGCAAGAAAATTTAGGAGATAAATTTTAAAATTTTTGAAATGGAATATTCCATCTCAAAATCTGTCTCAATTTCAAAATTTCAATTTTTTAAAGATGAAATTTAATATAAAATTTTAAATTTAATTTTTTTCAATTTAGGACGAAATCCATTTGATACCTAATTTTTGTTTCAAATTTTATTCCAATTTTTTTATTTTTTTAAATTGACAAAATTGTGTGTCTAAGTGGGACAAAAAATATTTCATTCTAAAATTCTTTCGTAAAATTATTATTTTTTTTTTTTGGTAATGTTATTTATAAAAACCATTTAGATAAAGATTAGTAAAAACTTTTATGTGGACCACCTATAATAAAATATCACCTTTTTAAGATTGGAGAGTCTTAATTATGCCAAAGGAGAAAAACATTAATTTCTTATAATCTTATGTAATTATGAATACAACCCAGAAGCTCAATAAGCCTCCTGAGGGCTATTGCTATATTTGAATTAGAAGAATTTATGATCTGTTTGGAGCAGAAAAAATAGAAGAAAGAGAAAGCCATCTTTTCTATAAAAAGAAACTAAAATTAAAAAATAATCCTTTATTTCTTTAATTCCCTTAATTTTCTCCACTTAAAACAAGCCAATAAGGCCCCATATATAGAATTTAGTGTTCTTCCAATTAATCATCCATTGTATGACATTGTTTGCCCACGATGAGCTTTGGCCAAGGTGGTAGGGTACCCTGTCCTTTACGAATAAACTCCAAATTCAAACCTCAAAATTTCCCCTCCAAGCTAGATCCCATTGCTCCCATTTTCCCCACTGCCCAAACCGGACCTGTACAAATTTAAAAGAAAAATAATAATGTTAAGAAGCACATGCATGCTCACATCAAATAAACGTTACGTCTAAAAATATTTTAAATCTTAGAAATCACGTTATTATTATTTTTTATTTTTTATATATTGATCAAGTGGATATTTTGATAATCTAATTGAGTGGATGTTAAAAATAAGGACATAATTTTTTAAACTTATTAAAATATAAGAGACAATAATATTAAAATTCTTAATATTACGATACAACTGAGAATATTCCCTCTTCCTAAACAAATCCTCCCACTTAAAATTTTATTTATTTTAATTATAACATAATTTCTTACTTTATTTAATAAATAATAATTAATTTTTATAATTTTTAATATTTTAAAATTTAAAAAAAATTAAAATTTGATATCAGTTCATTCATGAAAAATAAATATATAACAAAACTATCAATTAATTTACTTTTAATATGAAAATAAAACATATGTTATAATTAGATTATACAACCTATTGTTTCACTAAAGGGAAGGGTACGTACTGTTTTGAAAAGAGATATTTAGTAATAACCTGAGAAGGAACTGGGTAGAGTTCGAGGGGGTCATAGTCCCACATAATATCGTATGAAGGTTGTAATAAAGAATATAAAAATATCATCTGTTTTCATGTTATAAAGAACATTTTACACTTTAAGAATAAAATATGAAAATTCCTATGTAATTTGATTTTTTTACTATTGTCTATACCAGAATAATTTTTTTTTTAATGTAAGAGTACTAAATTTCTCATAGGTGCACTACTATTCAAAAGTTACTTCTTTAATTTTATAATTTTAGTTAAAATTATTATACTTTTTTTTGTAATTTCACTCAATTTTGAATTAAGTGTTTACATTAAATATTTTGAATTAAATGTCTATAATTAATTACACTTGTCTTGTTTGAAATTTTTAAAGTATAAATATCTGATTCAAATTTAAGCAAAAATATAATCAATTACAAAATAATTTTACTATAAATTTATTTTATTCACAATTTTATGATTTTTTAAATTTATTTAAATTATTTTTTATTTTTTATTTTTTATTACTTGTTTGTGCACACTTGGCCACTCATTAAAAATTTTCTAGTTTTACCCCTGATTGACACATCAAAAATTACGTCACAAATGTTAATTTTATACTTCCGAAATGAATAAATAATAAAATACTTTTTAATATAAAAATATTAATTGAATTTGTTTCATTTCTATTAAAATATTATTATTTCAAAGAGTGTTTTACACTCTAATCCAAAATCTTTCTGTTAACAAAAAAGAATAATAGAGCTTCTTTCCCTTCGCTTTGACTTATCCTCTGGAACATAAATATATACAGTATGCATGTATGCTTTATTGCTTTGCAATAAGCACTTTAAAAAAATATATTTACTATACAAATTCTCTTCTTCTTAGGAAAAAAAAAAAGCATTTGTAAAATTCACCTTTTCTTTTTACCTTTTATATATATAAACTAACATAATCCAAATTTTTTACTCCCAATGTCATCGCAACACTATCACATCTAAATCAGTTCTGAATGGATTTTGAGTGATAAAATAATGCCATCATTCCTTAGAAATAAATGTAGATTCTTTGTTACAGCTTCATCATGCAATTAAAGATAATAATAATAATAATAATAATAATAATAATAATAATAATAATAATAATAGTCACACTCTCAATTTTTTTTAATAAATTGCAACCCATTTACTTTCTCTTCATATGTTTAAATTCCATGCTTACACTAATATTTTATGAAATAAAAATCATAAGTAGGTTATAACAAGTGAGAATACGTCTCCATTAAAGAAGAAATACTCAGAATTAAATAAAATATATTATAAAGTATACTATATGATGCGGTTTCAATTGGTATTATAATTACAGAAGCCATTACTACTACATTTCAAATCAAAATTTTGGATTGAGAATGATCTTCGTTAGTTTTTCAACATATGTAATCATCTTTCCCTCTACATACCCTCGTGATCTTGTCTCCCTCCAATAAATTCTATAATGGGCTATCAAAGTCAATATGTTGATAATTTTTATTTTGCCTTCTTCCATCTCATTAATTTTGATCTGCAAAGTAACATGTGATCCTCACATCATTCAGGCCAAGAAAACAAAATGCCAAAACAAAATTAATACTATTCATTTACATGCAACAAATAGAGTACGGATATACATATAAAGAAAATTTATCAAAATGAATTATCCATACATAAATATTTTACCATTCTACGTACAAAATAGACGTATACCATGTCAATGTTTCCAACATAGTTAAAATGCAACTTCCAGGAAGGAGTCACCATACCTAATTGAAAAAGAAAGCATCTTATTTCAAATCGAAAGCCGCAAGAAGCTACCCCAACAGAAAACTAAACATTAATATATTAATTACCAAGCCGTACCTTTTGTTGGCATTTTATGCTGTTTTTCCCTTATATAATACCCTTACTTTTTCATTCACTCTCAAACCCTCCTATTCACATCCCTTCTAACATAAGCTACCGACAAATCATCTTCTTCTTCTCCTTCATAGTTTCCCAAAAAAAAAAAAAAAAAAAAAAAACCCTAATTTTACTCATTCAAGCTCCATCCTCCATGGAATTAGACTACGGGCTTGACTTCGAGGACTACTTCCCCTCCATGATAGCTCGTTTCGGTGCAGAAGGATTCATGGGGGAACTCATCAACGGGTTTCGTTTGTTAATGGATGCTAACAAGGGCGTAATCACGTTCGAGAGCTTGAAGATGAACAGCTCGTTGCTGGGTGTGGAGGTGAGGGATGAGGAGATTGTGTGCATGTTGATGGAAGGTGATTTGGATGGAGATGGAGCTCTTAGCCAAATGGAGTTTTGCATTCTCATGTTTAGGTTGAGCCCTGGTTTGATGGATAGCAATGGCCCTAAGCTCTGCGTCCAGGACACTATGGAAGTTAACTATGTCATGTAATGTAAAAATCTTTCTCGTCATTCTTAGTTCTCCATCTCATTTCTCTTGTTTAATTAATAACTTGTTCTTCATGTTCTAATGTCAGAAATTAGAGAGAGATAACAAGAAAGACTGTCAATGTAACTATGCTCTTGTAATTTCCATCTCTGTTTCAATGGAATGAATGTTGCTTTGGGGAGAAATTACACTAACCTCCCCTAAGTTTAGTCTAATTATTTATATGTGCATCTTTTTATTTTTTAAAAATATATTCTTATCTTTCTTATTTCTGTATTTCACAGAAGAATAAGAGAGATAGGTATATATAATTTAAAATAAGAAGATGCAAATATAATTAGATTAAGACTTAGAGGATGTTATGGTAATTTTCCTATTATTTAATCATGTCAATTCTATCATTTTATTTTAGATTAAGACTTAGAGGATATTATGGTAATTTTCCTATTATTTAATCATGTCAATTCTATCATTTTATTTTAAAATAATTTTTTTTTGTATTAGAAAATAAATGTAAAAATATTATATATAGAGTAAAATTAAATTGCTTTACTAAAAATTATAAGAATAAATGTAAAAAATAAGATATAATAAGAACAAAACAGCATATTTTATCATAACAATATAAAGTGGGTTCTGGAAACATCCCTTGAAATCATTCTAAGCTATAGTCTTTGCATATTTTTGGATAACACAGCTTTAATCAAAAGCTGTTGTGTGGCCTTGCATTTATGATCCGATCAAATGTCAGATGTTGTGTTTCCGAAGATAATATGGCAACAAGCTACTGGAGAAATGTCAAAATCAACTGTTGCTTCACTTTTCCAAAATTCCAAACGGAGAGAAAAGGACAGTGAAAAAAGTAAATTGCATTTCCACATGTTATGCAGCAACAATCACTTGTTTGTTTATGTATGTTAGTTTTTAATTTGCTACGCACATGTATGGTGTATCCAATGAACTTAATTGTGGGCGACAATGATAAGGGTGGCAGTGAATTAATGCGGCTTTGGTTTTGTGTATAGTGCAGTGCCGTGGGGTTTCTTTATGGTGTTTACGTTTTTAGCACCTTGTCTGTGTTCATAAAGGAATCAAAATTGTGAAAGTCCCACTTGTGAGGTGTGCCAAATTTAATTAAATAGTTTTGGTAATGTATTAGAATAAATAAAAATTCAAATTTCGTATAATAGCTCACAGAAAATTATCTCTCTATCTTTAATGTGAATTGACACATTAATATTAATATATATTAATAATAATATTAAATTATACTTATGACTATGTTGTAATTAATAAAATTATAAATAATATAAAAAATATTATTATGGTAAAGTAAAATTATAGAGAATTATAATTACAAAACAATGCACAATTTTCATTTGATGTGCAATATTACAATTATAAATTATATATATATATATATATATTCACAATTCCTATCTCAGCTGATTGTGACCTATTTTAGTTGCTAACACAGGCAGAGTCAGAAAAAATATCCAGCTAAAATATAAATTATTAAAAAATATTTAAAATTTTGCGGTGGCTATATATAATTTTTTAAAAAGTATTTAACGGGGCTATGCCCCGCCCTAACTGTCAAGATTCCTTTTAAGCCTCTTTCCTATCCATAGGGTGCAGGAAATGATTGGTCTAATCATAAATAACATATACGTGTCATCACATGATATATCATATATATATATTTATTAATTATCAAAAAAAATAATTGGATAAAATATTTTAATATAAATTCTATTTCCATGATTGTTTTGAAAAGAAGAAATAAAAAGAATAAAATAAAAAAGATAAAATTAAAGTACACAATTATTATTTTTTTATATGTCATAAATTTTTATTATCTAATTAAAATAATTATATAAATATAGAGGATGAGATTTTTAAACTTCTCTTTAGTGGGATAAATTAGGTCAACATCCTATTATAGAAGATTTTAGAACAAAAGCTCAAAAAATAACTATTTGCATAGGCCTAAATATCATAATAAAACTCAATAAAAATAATATCTTTAAGCCTAAAGAAAAAAATTCTGCATGATTTGACATTTAATAATTTAAGTTTATAATTCATTATTACTTATGTTAATTCATACTAAAATTTTAATAGTCTTCCACTTTAACAGAATAAGTTAGTAAACGAGCGATTAGAATATAATATACTATAACAAAAAAAAATGTCAAATTCTGAGTATTGGAACTATTACAACCATATATCCATAATTGAAATCATAAGCCCTTAACATGTAGATCATTATATCCAATAGGATCTTAATGTCATACATGTTAAGATATACACTTCTATGACCAAATCACAAAGTAAATATGAAGTAAAAGAAAAATACATAAAATAATAAATGTGATTAAATGTAAATCTTAACTTTATGATCTAAGCATCTGTCCAATAGGCTAAATAAGATTCAATTGATAATCTTAATACAATAAATAAAATAGAGTCTAAATATCTCTAAATGTTAATACAATAAAACATGTGCACTTAACAAACATGGCAACACTAACATATAAAACACATCATATAAATGTACAAAAGGTATCATGTATATATACTTTCACTAATCCAAGATATTATATAGCTGAATCAAATCTATCTATTTATTAATTAGTGGTTTACATATACATACTCTGTGGCTATACTTTATTCGGGCCACATAGAGAATACAACAAATTAATAATAATAATTCACTTAATCATAAAACTTCCACTAACACAACATATCACTAGACTTAATCACTCTATTTGAACTGATCACACTCCGAATGGTAATATAACATTTTAGTAGTGGAGTCACATAGCCATCTTTTAACACCTGGAAAATTTGAAAAATAAAAAGAGAAATTTAAAATGAAATTTGAAATTCAAAAATGACTAAACTGAATTCGGCAGGATTTAATTGAAAAGTCTTATTTTCGGGTGGGGCAACTTTTGGAATAAGCCAAACTTTAGGGCCAATATGTGATTTCTTCAAAAAAATTTAAAACTATAAAATTTCCCCAGCCCTTCTTCCCCATTTCTCCTAAAATTTCCAAACTCTTCTGGTTTTTTCTTCTTCTCTATCTCTCCTTTGGCTCCCTTCTTCTTCTCCGGTCGAACCTGCGAGCTTCGGCTAGGCTCCGGCGAGCATAGCAGCCCAGCTGACATTGTCTTCCTTCAGCCAGCACATTGCCCTCCATTTTCATTCGGCCAGCAATGCCTCCAACTTGTAGGCGACATTCCGGTAGAGGCCGACCCATCTTCTCCCCTCCGGCTAGCTTCTAGTGCCTCCCTAGGACTTCCTCACGGCGGAAAAAAAAGGTTGGTGGCAGCTGAAGTTTCTTTTCTCCTTCTCGTCCTTCCTTGTTTGGCCAGTGGCCTTTCTAGGTTGCCGGCGACGAGCTGGCAATAGACACTTCTGGACCTGGTGAGTATCCTTAGATCATCGGATTTATTCTATACTAATTTTACAATTAATTTTTCAAGATATTATGCTAAAGGCTCTAAAATAGTGTAGTTTGTTCAATAGTCTCCACAGGCTCACCGGTAGCATTTCAGCTCCAGATGAGCTAGCTACCAATAATTTATACCCTAGTGAATAATCCTAGAACAAAAGATTTATTCCGTAGTAATCGTGTATTAAGATATCAAGTTCTTTGTGTAGAAGCCTTTATGAGTAAAATTTTTGAAAATTGACAATTGGTTGAAAAATGGCTTCAGGAATTTCCTTGGAAAAGTGGTGAAAACACTGATATCCCAATCTGTTCGATCATAATAGAATTTCCTTCCAATGGACAGTTTAGAGTTCAAGGTGAGTGGACAATCCCTCTTCGCTTAACAATCCCATGTGTAAATATAAATAGTTTTACTGTATGAAATAC
>JANHAO010008718.1:0-19026 GCA_026873985.1 Saraca asoca | reverse complement strand
AATAATTGAATTGCCATTAAAACGTAATACAATGTATGCAAATACAATCATCCCATGATTGGCTTCTAGGGCATACACCAACATTGTTGAACATACACTTCCTGCAATATATATCCATTTAAAAATGCACTTTTCACAACCATTTGGTATAGTTTAAAGTTCCTTGAACAAGAATATGCTAATAACATTCTTATGGCTTCCAATCTAGTAATAGGTGCAAAAGTCTCATAATAATCAATACCTTCTTCTTGATTGTAGCCTTTTGCTACCAAACGAGCCTTATTCCTAATAATCACTTTGTTTTCATCTAATTTATTCCTAAAAACCCAACAGGTGCCTATAATGGTATAATCATTTGCTTTTGGCAAAAGAGTCTAGAGTTCATTTTTCTTAAAAGTGATTGAACTCTTCATGCATTGCCATTACCCAATTATCATCTATTAAGGCTTCTTGTATGTTTTTAAGTTCAAATTGAGATACAAAGGCTAAGTGATTACATATATTTCTTAAGTTACTATAGGTTACCCTTTTTGTAGCTTTTTTAATAATCTGATCACTTGGATGACTTTCCATAAATCTCCATTGCTTTTGAGGGGTGCACAATTCTGAAATCAAGTATGATAGCGCCATCTTCCTCCTTTTTTGGATTTGCATCACTTATCTTTGATTCATCTTCTTGCTATTTTGAATTTGAGTCTAAGAACAACTGATTTTCTTAATCATCCTCTTCTCTAAACCTATTAGCACTCAAAGTAGACTTATCATAGATAAAATGAATTGATTTTTCAAACTTCAAAGTCCTTTTGTAGAAAACATGAAAGGCTTTGCTGGATGAAAAATAACCAATAAATATAGCTTCATCAAATTTGACATCAAACTTGTCCAAATTGTCTTTGCCATTATTATGAATAAACATTTACATCTAAAGACATGAAAATGAGATACATTTGGTTTCTTTCCAAAATAGAGTTCATAGAGAGGTTTCATTTAAAATTGGTCTAATCAATACCCTATTCATTACATAGCATGTAGTATTCACTACATCAACCTAAAAAGATTTTAAAAAGAGGGCTTTTATTTAGAATGGTTCTTGCCATTTCTTCTAAGCATTTATTTTCCCCTCAACTACTCCATTTTGTTAAAGGGTTCTAGGTGCTACGAAGTTATGATTTATACCATTTTTCTCACAGAAACTAATAAAATCTTTATTTTTAAATTCACCACCATGAACACTTCTTATACTAACAATAGAATATCCTTTTTTGATTTTGGATCACATTTGCTAGCTTTTTGAAGGCTCCAAATGTGTGATTTTTATGATTTAAAAATAGGGTCCAAGTGAATCTTGAGTAGTCATCTATAATCACTAAGACATAGGAGTTTCCTCTATGACTTTTGATTCTAGATGGACTAATTAGACCAATATGAAATAGATCTAAAGGATTTGAGATTGAAACAACATTCTTTGATTTAAAAGAAGTTTATTTAAAAGAAGACTTTACTTATTTTCCTTTTTGATATGCATCATAAATTCTATCCTTGAAGTAACTTAGTTTTGGCAAACCCAGCACTACATCTTTATTAGAAAGGTTTCCAATAAGATCCATGCTAGCATGTGCAAGATGTTTGTGCTAGACCTATGAATTTTCATTAAAGCTAACCAAACATGAAGAGTCCAAATTTGATTTAGAATTCAAATTGATCATGTAAATGTTGTTGATTCCACTTCCTACTAGCTTAACTTGTTTATTATTGTCATTTATGACCAAACATTGGTTTAAGTAAAAAATAACTTGATTTCCTTTATTAGAAATTGGCTAATGCTCAACAAGTTATACCCTAGGCCTTCAACAAGTAAAACATCATCAATGTAGTAGTTTGGTAACTTCCCAACCTTACCTTGACCTATTACCTTTCCTTTTGCATTGTCCCTAAATGTTACTTTCCCTCCATTAATTGGTGTGAGAGAGATGAATTTATCTTTGTTCCCAGGCATGTGGTGAGAAAAGCCATTGTCCAAGAACCATAAGTTGCTTCTTTGTCTCCCATAAAACTTCAAAATAGAAATTATGCTTGCATTGGTGGCATCCAATTGATCTTAGGTCCAGATTTATTAGTAAACACAGCCAGATTTCTTTTAGAGATAAATGCTTTATGTAACCAAATTAATTTCTCATTTGTTTTTAAAACACAAGTTCCATTTCTATGTGGGCAATATATAATATGATATCCTCTGTGATTACGATAGAAGCAGTTTATGTAACGAAAGTTCTTTTTTGTCTTTTGCTGTTTATAGCCTAATCCTTTCTTATTTTAAAATTTCTTTTGATTCCTTATAATGTTGTTGAATCTTATCTCACTGTTAGCAAAATCTTGTAAAGCTTTGGTCAACTTATTTAGTTAAGATCTATAGGTTTCACATTGATCACAAATCTTACTTTCACTTAATAATTTTTCAACTAAGGCATTTAAGTCATTATTGTCTTTTTCAATTTGTTTAATTCTCTCAAGCAAGCTTTCATTTTCAATGTTTGTATGCTTTAACTCTTTCTTAGCTTTTTGTAATGATTAATAAAGATCATTGTATAAATCATTAATCTTATCATCACTAGAGCTAAATCAAGTTTGATCATATACCTCAATGTCTTCATCTTCTTGAGCCATAAGGCAGAGGAGTGCTTTTTCCTCTTTTCTTCTTTTTCTCCAGAATCCACTTCCTCATCTCCCTAAGTAGCTAAGTTGGCTTTCTTGAAGGATAGCTGCCTTTTCTTCCTTTCATTTTCTAGCTGTCTCTTTAGATATACAAGGTAGTTCTATTTGAAATGTCTAGGCTTCTTACATTCAAGACATGTTGAAGTAATGTTAGAAGAATTTCCTTGTTCATTTTTTATTTTGGTTTCTTCTTTGTGAAGCCACTCTTCTCTTTTCTTTGTTTCTATTTTCTTTGAAAAATCTCTATAGTTTCTCGCTTAATAAGCCCATGTCATCTTCTTCATCTCCAAATTCACTACTGTCTAATTCATTTTCTTCATCATCAAATGTGTTTGCAGCTTTTAGTGTTAAGGTTCTCCTCTTCTTATCATCACCATTTTTCTTGTATTTTTTCAGCTCAAGCTCATGCTCTTCCAAGTTCCCATAAAGCTTTTGAATAGTGGGAATTCTCATTTTGAGTGATTCTTTGATAGCTATAACTTTCGGTTGCCATTCCTTTGTTAGTGACCTTAATATCTTGTGCACTAGATTTGCATTATCAAAAGTTCTACCAGAAATCATAAAATGATTAGTAATAGTAGTAAATCTTTGAATAAGATCTATAATAGATTCTCCTTCTTCCATTTTAAACATCTTATATTGGGAAACCAAGACATGAACCTTAGAGGCTTTAACTTGTGTTGTCCCAATGTGAGCTACTTCCAATGTGTCCTATATTTCTTTCGTTGTGGCATAATTGGATATTCTCTCATATTCATTTGGAGAAAGAAAATTAAAAATGATTCACTTGACTTTGGAGGCTAGGAGATGTCTTTTCCTTTCCTCCTTAGTTCAAAGAGATTTAGGTTTTTGTTATACAATCCCATTAATTAAAGCTTTTGGTGAATCATATCCATCCTTAACAATTTCTTACATGTTTACATCAGTGGCTTCAATAAAATCTTTGATTTTTTTGCTTCTAATAAGTGAATGTTGTCCATTAAGGCTAGGAGGTTTATCTAAAGGTGGACATTCAAGCAAAAAAGTAAAACTAGAATCCATAATCCTCTTGATATTAAAAGAATACCAAGAACTGATGCTCTGATACCGATTGTTGGTCCCTTATTGGTTTGGATTCTAGTTGAATTTCAGTGGAAGTCTAGAATCTTCTTTTGAATTTTTCAAAGATAATTATCAGAGTTTATTTACAGAATGTAATTACTTGTATTGAAAGTTAGAATCAATTGTTATTACTATTTTGGGATTAATTTAGATTACAAGATAATTTATCAAAGAAAATATGTGCAAGTAAAAATGAATGCAGTAAAGTAAAGAGCACCAAAATTTTTAAAATGGCTCCACTTCAATTGAAATTGCAATCAAAGTGTACATCTACTTCGACCAAATCCCCAACTGGATGGTCTTTTTTATTACTAAATATACAAGAATTTGCTGGGCTATTAAGAACTAATTTAGATAACAAAATTCATTACACATTCTAATAACTATGATCAACTTCACAATTAGAGAAGATACAAAAGGAAGATCAACCTTTCCCTTTGTATCTTAAATTTCTAAACCCTAGAAATCTAAAACAAAAACAAGGTTTCAAGATACAATATATAATACTTGAATTAAGATGTAGATCTTAATTATCTAATGTGTGTTCTTCTTCAATTTAATCCAAGAATGATTCAATTTGATGAAAATAGATGAGGTAAAGATAAATACATTTTTAGCTTTATTTTCTCTTAGTTTTTTGCACTTGTTGTTCTGTGTGAAATGATCTTAGGTAGTATTCATAGTGTGGCAACCGTTATTTAGAAAATAACTAACTTGCAGACTGTAAATTGATTCATGAATTGATTCAGAGTGGTTACTGACTTATGAATCAATTCACTTATGAATATCATCAAGAACTTTATGACTAAATCAATGCATGAATTGATTCACACTATCATGTAAATAGATCATGAATCGATTACCTAATTGATTTGAAAAAATTCCTAACCTTCGATAAAAATAGTTTTCAAAACGATTCTACAAGAATCAATTCATGTTCTTTTCATAAGATTTTCAATATGAATCGATTCACATAATGAAAAATAATTTTTATAAAAAATGTTCTTGTGAAAGAGTATTTAAAAACTTTTATTTTTAACTCATTTCAAATGATTTATTTCTACCTCAACTTAATTGATTTAAGAGACTTAGTTAGAACAAATATGAATTAGATCACACTTATAAAAGAATTTAATTAATACAATAAAATTGCTATATCTAAAGGTGGATCTCTTGAAAAACATTAGGTTAACTTTGATCCTGCAATCAAATAATAAACACTAAAGACATGGTTAGATTGTGATGTTGATCAAAATAGTTTTTCAACATCAAAATTAAAGAAAGTATGATAGCAATGCTAATAATCTCCCCAACAAAGCTAACAATTTTTTGGTTAATATGCTAATTTTTCAATAAACTCAGGCTATACTTGGATAGAATAATAAGGCAAAATAGATTTCAATTACTCATATAACTAAAATCCTATGTGTAACATGTCCATAGGCAAACACAAGCATGTAGTTAAAGCATATACACATACCATGTCTTAAAGAATACCCCACATAAGTAGCCTCTTGTGTATATTAAGAGGGGACTTTCTAAATATGGAAATGAACAATTCTATTTTATTAATATATGCCTTAATAAATAGTTTTAAGTGTGTAGGGAGAGTCTTTAAGCCACCCTTATCCATAGCTCATGCTAGAGTGCCCACCCAGATCACCAACACAATCCCTTAAAGAGCATTTTAAACTAAAACCTTTTTAACAAAATTAGGCATGTTTTTCTTAAGCGAACATAAGGGCTTTCCCTATAGCTTGAGAGGGAATCTATGCATCATCTCATATGGATATGAAAGTAAAAATGCAAGGATCACAACATGTTCTTTGCTACTAACACTAGACAAACAATCTATACTAAAAAGACACAAATGCACCCAAAGCAAGAGAATAATACACAAGTGAATTTGCTCCGAAATTCCCACCATAAGACCTCTTCTTCATTCTTGATTTTTATGCCAAGTTTTGTCCAAAACTAAGCATGTTTGCTGTTGAATTGATTCATAAGGCCAGCTTGTGAGATTCTCGCTCACTTCAAATGTTGACGCCCCTATTCATGCCTTAATCTAACACAGCCTCCATGAAGTTTTTCTTCTATCAAGGCCAACTTCTTGAATCTTTGTGTGGGTATTTAAGTTACTCCACTCAAGCTTATCCTTCAACTACGCTCTGCTTGTTTCCTTTAACTAAAATCATTTAAGAGGCTTTGTTGAATGGCACTCTTAACCTAACATAACTTTCAAGATAGTTAGTAGTCTGTTGCTCTTTAGCTCCTCTATTTACTTGCTCTTAGCCTTGCCTCTTTGAACTCACACCATTGATCATTTGTTTCCCTTGGAAACTTTAGGTAGTTGCCTCCATAATCTTAGTGTCTTAAGCTTTGTTGCCTCTGTAGACTTTGTGATCTATATCTATAAACTCTACTTCATTGTCCCAATTTATTCTTATGTGCCACTATCTCCACATCTCTTTGGTTCATCGCCATTACAACTTGTTGTCTTGTTGCCTTTATAGCTTTCCAATTGTCACCTTTGTACTTTTGTGCTTGCTTCACTACCTTTGTAGCTTGTAAGCATGGTGTCACTGCACAACTCTTGATCTACTACCTCTGTAGCTTATGTGTGTGCTAGCTCCATAGCTTGTATGCTTGCTTGGCATTTTTGGACTATTTACTTCCAAGTATATCCCACATCCAATGTCTTATTCCACCAATATGAGAGATATAAGTCTTATGTCTTATTTTCACATGATTCCTATTCCTTACTTACAAAACATGGCTTGTGTACAAGTCCCATTTATTTCTTACAAGTCTACTCCCATTGAGTTTGATCAATCCATTACACTTTTTAACCATTTTTACACTCAATTGGATCCTTTGACTCTCTTCGAATTGAGATACTTATGACGTCTTGGCCTTCATGACCTTTTTAGAGTTGATGCCATTTAATGCCTTAGCCCTCACAACCACTTATAGGATTGCACTCATCGATGCCATATCTTTAAAGTTAATGCATGCTCCTCTTTTGCAACCTTCATAGCCACTCATTAGTATCTTGGCCATTATAGCCATTTCTTCATGGCCACTTGTTAGTATCTTGAGTGCAACCTCCTCATGACTCCTTCTTCAAGCACATCCTTTTAATGGCTCCCTCACATCAATGACTTAATAAGGTTGAGCATAGAGTATTCCCCTACTCTAGCTTGAGCCTCAATTTGTTTGTGCACAAGCAATTCTAAATCCCATTGTCATTATTGCAAGGTTTATCTTGTGACTATATAATGCTAGCCTACTACACCTTAAGTCATTGTCGCTACTCTACCACACAACTATGTATCTTTAGCTCACTACATCTTGTATCATTATTACTTGTCATGCGACTATGATACTAGCTTCTCTAACATCTCATTCCCGAATCTTATAGATAAGCATTGTAGCTCATTCATTACACCCTTGTGATTCTTGTGCATAATTGATCCTTCTTGAACCATTTGTATTCCTTCTAGGTTTACTCCTTAAAGTAAGATTCATACTTTTTGACATGACTTTGGATTCCTCTCATAAGATTTATCTGCTTAACACATCTCTCTAAATATGCCATCCCATAAGACATGTCAACTATCTTTTATGGCCATACATTCTGCCACAACTATGGCTTTGCCCTCAAGGTTCCATTGACAACTAATATGCCCTTTATGGATGTGATCAAGCCTTCTTCGTAAACTAGGGCTTCTCCTCAACTTCCCTCTATTAGATAAGCTGCCTAATCACTCATTTTTTTCAATAGTTTTACATTCCTTTGAATGCTACTATGAATTAGCATATAACCAATGTTCCATGCTAAATAACAAGTCCATAAACTTCTGCACACACTTGCACCCAATACACCATTACCCTTGACTACAATATCTCACACACTAGCCCTTAAGTCACTCCAACATCTTGCTATCCTCATGGTCAAGTCCTTAGAAATGTCTCTTTGCTATTTCAACAAGTGTTTGCTTAACTTACAAGCCTCATATGCTTTCAACTAGCCAAATCTACATCAATTATGCCTATTTGATTTGCTTTAGCAAGCATAATTGAGATCTGATACTAATTTGTCATAGGCTGGTAGCTTTTCCAGCCATATCATACAGTGCAAGATGCCAATTCTTAGCCAACATGCCTACTTTTGAATAAACTCAGGCTACATTGGATAGATAATAGGGCAAAATAGATTTTGGTCACCTATACAACCAAAATCTTGTGCACAACATATTTGTGGGCAAACAAGAGCATGCAGTTGAAGCATTAGTACATACTAAGTCTTAAAAAATACCTCATATAAGTAGCCTTTGTTGAGTCTTTCCCCATTTTCAAATCTTTTACTAATTTATTTTAACAATAATAAAATTTTGGATATGTTTGTTATGATTAATTTTAGTGAAATTGCCTAGGTTGAGCTTGAAGACATTATTTAAGACTTAATTTAGGCCTCAGATTTATTTTGTAAAGGTTTAAGGTGTGTATTAAATTTGGCTCAAGTTTGAAAAATATTTTTAGTTGATATTTGCCTTAAAAATCTTAAAAAATGTCCTCAAAATATATTTCCAATGTTAGTAAAAGTTTTGATGAATTTTATCTTTAGGAAATATGATTTTTAGTTAAAAGAATGTTTTGAAAAACAATTAAAATGTTTTAGTATAAAAACCTTTTCAAAAGTTTTTATTAGAAAACAAATTCTTGATGAGGAATCTATCTAGGAATAGATGTATAGATCCCTATCCAGTTTTGGAAAAAGGAACAGATACCTAAACCAAAAATGGGAAAGAATCCATTCCAAAATCCATTCTTGCACCCTAGTAAAACATGAGTGCTTAAGAATCGATTTTTCGTGCCCTAAATTTTAGTCCAAGAGCCTTGCATCTTGAGGGAACTAATTCATGAATCAATTCTGAATTCAAAAATTGCCTCGATAATCACTTCCTTTGTGGAAAATTTTATGATAATTGATATTTAATGCATTTAATGGCTCTCTCATTGTATAAAATATTTCCACTCATTTTGGGAGCGATTAAGTGGCAAATACATGCCTTGTCATAGCTTTATTTAATTTCTCCATTGTTTGATCTTGAGTAAGATTTAAGCATTCATTAATGTAGTGAACTTCAATTAGTGATTTGAACTCTTAAGTTCTTACTTGTAAACATTCAATCTTTTTACTTGTTTTTGAGTATTTTAAGTAAAGAAACCCTATGATAAAGTGGATAATCTCTTGAGTAGGATACTTTTGAGTGCGAAATCTCAAAGGAATTTCATTGTTTAGGTGATTCAACCTTTATAAAGGCTTTTTCAAGGGCTTATATCAAACTTGGAGGGTTTTTAAAATAATAAAACCAAACTTGACTAAGCTTGAAAATGGATGTAATCCTTGGAGTGGATCTCCAAGGCCAAACAACTATAAATCTTGTGTTTGATCTCTCTAACCCTTTTTTCTTTAATTTCCTACACTTTATATCTTTGGCATTTATTATTATTATAGTTGATGTTGAGTAGCTAAGGTTTTGAATATTCTATCGCTTGTGCTAGCTAGTGAAATCATTGATCATTTGTTTCTTAGTTATTAAAATTTTGAGAAATTTGAAGGGGGTTTTGAAAATGGTTTAAAAAATTGTAAAATCCTAAAATTAATTCACCTCTTTTTGGTGGAATCCTAGGCTGCAATTGATATCAAAACATGACTTTTGTGTTAAGGTGTAACCACCTCAAGAGGATATAATGGATTCTAATAGTTTTAGTATTTTACGTGAATGTCTTTCATTGAACAAACTTGCTGGGTTAAATGGACAACATTACACCTATTGAGAACAAAAGATGAAGGATTTTATAGATGTCACCAATATAAATATGTAGGATATGGTTGAAAATAGATACAAGCTACCTACCAAAGTTGAAAACAATTTGACTATTTTAAAACCTAGAAGTGATTGGAGTGAGGATGAGAAAAAGAAACACCTCCTAGCTTCAAAGGTAAGGTGGATTGTATATAATTCACTATCGTCTAGTGAGTATGAAAGAGTGTTTAATTGTATAACCATAAAATCTATGTGGGATGCTTTTGAAATTGCTCATGTGGGAACCATTCAAATAAAAATATCTAAAGTTCTTACTCTTGTGTCTCAATATGAACTCTTTAAGATGAATGATGGTGAGTTTGTCAAAGATAAAAGATTTACCATTATTGTTAACCACTTGAACATCCTTGGTAGGAAATTTGAGAATGCAGACTTGGTTCACAAGGTGCTCAATTTGTTGACAATAAAGTGGCAACTGAAGATCATCACTATCAAAGTCTATGAAATAGGCATACCTACCTTGCAACAAATCATTGGCAATTTAAAAGAGCATGCAATGAAGCTCAAAATATTCTCCAAGACAAATGATGACGATATCCTAAGGATGAGTCATGCTTTAAAAGTTATAGCAACTATGGTAAATACCACTTATTATGTAATGAATAGAGCCTTGATAAGGCCTATTATAAAGAAAATGCTTTATGAGTTGTATAAAGGGAGAAAACCAAATGTATCACATTTTTATGTCTTTGGATGTAAATTTAATGCCAAATTCGGTAAGGCCATCTTTATGGGTGTTCTTCCTCTAGTAAAGCATTTAAAGTTTTTAACAAAAGAAATTACTAGTGGAAGAATCTATTCATATTGCTTTTCATGAATCTATTTCCCATATGTACAAAGTTGTTGATGATGATGATGGGCAAGTAGATGTTTGGCTTCCTCAAAAAGACTCAGGTCTTCAACAAGAAAGAATAAATGAAGAAGAAGGAGACAGAGGACAAAGATGATTAAGAGTCTCCTACCATGTGCATCTCAAATGAAGAATAGACTCATGGACCACAAAGAGAATAGAAGATCATGATGAGCCATCCCATTGATCAGTCATTGCTGATGTGTCTTAAAGGGTAATATATAACTCTTTTAGAAATATTTGTGGTCATCTAACTTTTTATTTCTCAAATTGAACCTAAAAACATTAATGAGGCCATAAATGATAAGCATTAGATCTTGTCCATGCAAGATTAGTTAAATCAATTTGAAAGAAATGAAGTTTGGAAACTTGTGCCAAGAATTGATGATCATTCTATTACAGAAACCAAATGGGTTTTTAGGAACAAGCTTGATGAAAATGCTGTCACTCTTTGAAACAAAGCCTGATTAGTTGCAAAAGGTTACAACCAAGAGGAAGGTATTTATTTCTTGAAACATATGCACTAGTAACTAGATTATAAGCAATTAGGATGTTGTTGACATATGCTTGCATGAAAAAATTTATACTTTATCAAATGGATGTGAAAAGTGCATTCTTGAATGAACTAATTACAAAGGAAGTGTATGTTGAATAATCTCTAGATTTTGAGAGTCAATTTTTTCCTAATCATGTTTATAAGCCTAAAAAGGTTCTTTATGGTCTCAAAAAAGCTCTTAGAGCTTGGTATAACTTTTAAGCAAATTTTTTATGAACATTGACTTTTCAAGAGGCAAAGTTGACACTACATTGTTTATTGAGCAGAAAGATAATGATATTCTTCTAGTACAAATATATGTTGATAATATTATTTTTGGTGCTACTAATCAGTCAAGGTGCAAGGATTTTGCAAAAATCATACAACGGGAGTTTGAAATGAACATGATGGGAGAGTTGAATTTCTTTCTTAGTATGCAAATCAAACAATCAAAGGATAAGATCTTTGTAAGTCAAACCAAATATACAAAGAAGTTTCTTAAGAAGTTTGACATGGAAAATGCATGGCCCTTCAAGACTCCCATGAGCCTATGTACAAAATTAAATGTTAATGAGGGAGGTAAAAAAGTAGATATTACTATGTATAAAGGCATAATGAATTCCTTACTTTATTTTACCACAAGTAGGCCCAATATCATATTTAGTGTGTGTATGTGTCTGAGGTTTCAAGAAAATAAGAAAGAATCTTAGTTAATTACTATTAGAAGAATCTTGAGATGCCTTGTATGAACACCACACATTGGGTTGTGGTATCTTGAAGCAAGCTCTAGCTTCTTAATGGGTTATTCCAGCATCGACTTTATAGGTAGCAAGATGGATTGAAAGAGCACTAGTGGAACGTGTCTATTTCTTGGTCATTCCTTAGCCTCTTGGCATAGTGAAAAGTAAAATAATGTATCTCTGTCCACCACAAAAGTGAAGTACATAGCCACTAATAGTTGTTTTGCTTAAATCCTTTGGATGAGACAACAATTATTAGACATTGGTTTAAATTTTGATCAAATTCCAACACTACAAGAAATTCCACATTTAGCTAGAGATGAATCCCTCTCTAAAATGTAAAAATCCAGTGTCATTTCAAATTTACTGAAAGAATATGTCCATCACTAAGTCATCACTAAAAACCTTCTCGTTAATTTTTGAGATAAAAATTGTTCAATCCCTTGCTAATTTAGCGAATGTCATAATTCTCACTAATGTTAATAAATCCCACGCTAAATCTAAAGAAAAAAAAGTAAATCTATCTTTTGTTTTACTAAAGGTTTCCTAGGGAAGCTGACCCTCACTAAATTTACCTAGGGCTTTGTCTACAGCAAATCCCTTACAAAATTGGCTAGATTAATGGCTTGCAATGATGGGCACAACCCTCATTAAAGTTTAGCAAGGGTTAGCATCCTTAGTAAAAGATTTGACATTTTTCCCAAAATTTTGGCTCTTTTTTTTTATGGCCCATATTTTCCTTTAATAGTACCCCTTATTTTAACTTAGCACAACCAATAAAATTCAACAATTGATATAATAAAAATTAAAAAGAAAATGGATATTCAAGGCTAAAGGTTTGTATTCAACCATAATATATTCACATTCAAAATATTGCAATAATTCTTTAGAAAGTATTAATGAAATATTTGTATTTCTTCATTCCAACTTGAAGGGTTTTATCCATTGATTGAAGAATAAGTTCATATATAAAATAGTGATATGCTAAAGTGCATTTGAAGATAACTTGTTAGAATCATTGGATGGCGGTTGTGTTGCTGGTGTTTGTGCATTTAAGTTGCTTCAAGATTAGGTGCTAAAAGCTACTAAAGTATTCAAGATAACAAATGATTGGGTTCAAAGCTAGAGCATTTGCTAGTCCAATTTGCCTTGACGTTCAACAGCTTTATGATCATGCTCATCCAAGAGTTCAGCAAATGCCTTTTTGAAATACGAAGAAGAAAAAATGTCATAATATCATCATCTATTGGCTATAATTATGGTGCTTATGGTAGAAGAAATGACGTAGTTTATGTAGCAACCATTACCACACCCTTCGAACTAAGACCATACACTTGGTGTTTTTTGGATCCACCAATAGCCTTATAAAGCAAGGCAACATCAACAACTAAAGAAATTTGTGATGTGTTATGTTCATTACCATTTTTGCCATTAGCATCATGATCTTCAATATTGGATGGCTCTCCAATCTTCTCTCTAATAGGGCTTATATATATTTTCACATGTCAAAATTTGGGGTTGTGAATAGCATAAATCATCTTATAGTGATTTACGAATCTATGACCCTATTCCTATTGAAAATTCTTTTAATTTGAAATCATGAAAATAAATATGCAAACATGATTCTTGGTCTATTTTTAATAAAATTCATGATATCCATAATTTTCTGAAAACATTTTAGAGTAACTAAATAAAATATTTTACTAAAATCATTTCATATTTGAGGACCCAATGTTTGGTTAGACAAACACTAATCACTAAAGGTATATCAAGGGAACTGTGTACCTAATTTCTTATACATGCATCCTCGGAGTACCTCTTAATTAAAATAACCTTCTCTTTTTCGTTAACTTGAAAAATGTTAATGAATGGAATGAGCATGACCACTTAGTAAGTAGAAAGACTAACCTAACTTTGGATTGAAAATTCCTTTTGGTCAATCATGTAAATATAAACATGTTTATACACGGAATATATATATATGGAAAATGTATTTGAAAATATATTCACAATCATTTCTAATACTTCTAGACTTAAGCTCATACTTATTATCTATTTTAATCTTCTAAATCTATCATTTCATTATGATCATGCCATAAATATAAATCATGTTTTACTAAGTCATATCTAATGACCATGCAAGGTTTACTCTCCTAATTATATTGACAATGGAAATACTGTAAGAACAATGTTCTTTTCACTTATCTTGTTTGGTGGGACCTTTCTTATCTTGTTATGACTTAATACACCACATCCTATGCTGGAATTGCCCGTTGACCAGAAAATTGGATTTTCAAAATTTTTGGTCGATCCGAGCAATTTTGGCCCAAATCATGTTAATTTTGTGCAATTAAAGCTTCTACAAGCTCAGAGTAAGCTTCACTAACCTTTAGATCAGCTTGAACGTAGTGGAATCACGTTGAAGAACTAGCCACCAATCTGATTCACATGTCCTGGTCCTGCCAGTGATCCATGCTGGAAAACGCACAAACCAGACCACCGCTACCTTCCCTCGATGCTAGCCAAGTTGAAGGAACGGACTTCCGGTTCAAAACTAGAAGGTTTCAATGGAACCAGAGGTGAGAGGCAAAAATGGGTTTCAGCCGATTCGAGCACTCCGGTGAACCATTCACCGCCTCGCCCGAATGCACCATTTTCTTCTTCTTTCTCTAATGCACAATGTAGCATTTTGACCTTATATAGGCCTAGCCCAAAACGACATCATTTTGGCTAGCTGAAATAGAAAATTTAATTTTCTATTTCGGCCCCTGCAGTTTCATAAACTGCAATCCGACCCCATGCAATTTCATAAATTACAAATAGGTCCCTATACAATTTCATAAATTGCAATTCTACCCCTATAATTTCAGTAAATTACATTTTGGTCTCTGGATATCAAATATATCCAATTTTGTTCATTTTTTGTTATGGGTGTGACCTAGAAGGCCCCTAAAATGTTAGCAAAAGTCCATAATGCCCTTCAAACCATTTGAAAGTATATAAAATTAATCCAATTATTTTTATCCAATAATTAATTTTCCAAATTAATTGTTCATGGACTTTAAGCTATAAGCGGACTTTAGCAAGCCATTATAGCTACCCAATTTTCGGTAGGAGTCAACAAAGTAACAAGCCCCATCTGTGAATGATCTCAATGTGTATAACACAATATGCATGATACAATCCCTTCATTACAATATCCGGATTTGTCAAAGGTATGGATGCTAGTCAACCTTTATAGCTAATCATATTTCTCAACATTGTGAATTATTTGACTTAAATGAATTCAAGCACTTAAATCCAATTTTAGTCTCGTGAGCACTTAAATCTCATTTGAGTCTCATTCAACCTTGCAAGGATTTCATCACTCAAACCAATTTGTTGAGTGGCCGTCGGATATCACTCAAAGGAGTAGTAATGAATCCTCTTTTAATTAGGCAATGCCAAACTGCACTTTCAGAAATACCCAATACAAGCCTTTATCATTCCTCATGGCTAGACTCACTTTTGACTTAGTCAAAGCATAGCCTTTCATGCAAAAGACATCCCACAATCTCAAGTCAAAGGATCAATCATACGATCACCACTGGAGATGAACTATTGACGTAGCTCCATGCAGTATCTGCAAATGGGTTAGACAAGATCACGATTGTCAGTTATGTTTTCCCAAACTAACTGAGTCATGCCCACGTGTGTATTCAGATGCAACTCACTTACATCTTAGCCTGTGGGGTCGGCTGCTTAACAAATGAGAAATACCACATCGTCTAGTCTCAATAGATCTTGATAATGCCCAGTTATCATATCTCGACTAATGTCATTTTAGTGCAGAAGTTAACCATTAATAATCCCCCTCACAATCCCATAACCCCTTATAAGATTGATTAAATGGACTTCTCACCATGGACTTCATCTTAAGTATGCAATGCACAGTGAATGCAATATAAGATGAATATACAACCTTTAGTATCCAGATCAACACAGAATGTAAAGTCATAGATGCAATAGAGCCTAATCAAATTGGCCCTAAGGCACCTATCCCAGACTAACATCCTATGCCCCTTGTTGCATGTGTGACCATTTGTCCTATAACCCCTATTGTATAAAAGACCAAATCCATCCTATAATCCCTTGTCGTATAGGAGACCACATATATCTCTTAGTGGGCATAGGTCTTCCAATATCCCTTGTTAGTTCACATACACAAAGATCTCTTTATCATGCATTTTCTCTTATCATATAATGAACATTCTTTGCTAACCTTTACTTAACTAATAACTATCACATATATATATATGTATATTTATCTTATCTCTATTCTTCATAATGCATGCCACATGTTTATGTAATGATGCTATCAAAATGTAAATCTTAATGGAAAACTTTAATCCTTTAAACTAATCATGATTCATAATGTAAAAATAATATTTAATTAAATCAAACCATGAGAAAATTTGAATAAATACATAATGCTTTTAAAAATAATGAATTTATGATTTTTAGGAACTATAAAGAAATTTTCATAAAATAATTGAATAAATATTTCTAAACGATAAAATTTAAGGAACTTGGAAAACATAATTTTTGAAACATAAATATTGACTTTATTAACATTTCATAAATTTCTAACATTCATGCATATATGCATATGCAAAGTTAGGATCTCTAGATTAATCCACAACTTATATTATTATCACATTCCATTTCCAAGATTTGTTTGTTTTATACTTTCAATTAGTCATGCATTTACATATACACATAGAAAAACAATTCCTAAGTTTTATCTTGTATCTACCATTACCATTTACATTCTAGTCTAAACCTGAATTCATCAGATCTTACCTTTCATGCATAATCCATAATCTTATGAACTACTTAGGTCTCATATATTTCACTACTATTGCTTTCATTAATTTAGGCCTAATTTCAATAGGCTACATCTTCTAACCATATTTCTAGTGCCTAAAACACAAAACAAATTTAAGGTTGTTTTAAAAAATATCATTTTATTCAAAAAGAGAGTCAAAGATACATTATCATAATCTTCCTGGCCTAAAATAATTTGCTGATTAAAAATCCAATAAAACTTAAAGATGAATTAAAAGGGAATGAAATTTATATTTGATTCGATCATCTTGCCTAGGATTTACATTTTCTAATCAGAGACTATGCTAGAACTCTTTTTCGATAAGGGTTGTGCCTATGTTCTAATCTAAGTTAGGTTAACCCTAGGGGAATGTTACACAGATATATGTACACACACATATAGGGATAATAGAGGTTTTAATCCTTTTAATTTCACAAAATTTATACTCTAATACTTACAATTTTATTTTATGTAATTACATCATAAAGTTTAAAATTATTTGTAAAATCCTTATTGTCATGTGATGTTAAATCCAACTAATAGCATTTTATATGTTTATTAAATTATATATTGACATTTTACTTTTATTGACTTGCAATATTTATTTTACTAAAATTTATTTATTAAATTTTAGCTGTTATATAAAAAAATTACCTTAGTTTTTTTTCTTTAGAAGAAGAAAAAGGAATGTTCATATTTGTTGATGATGAAATTTGGTTCGTACGGAGGACCTAAACTTCAGCCAACGGGAAATGATTCGATGGACTCCTAACTGCAACTTGGTGCAAAAAATATAAAGGAAGAAGGATAAGAACACAAGATTTTTTTAATGTGGTTCGATCAAATTTTGACAGTATCAGACCCTATGTCCGCGGTTGATCTTATTACTGGGAAAATACTTGCTATGTACATAGTTTTATAGGAGTTGCTCTCTAGTGAGCTGCATGGCTCTTTTCTCTCAGGGCTCTTTCCTCTCTGGGTTACAATGAGTTCTCTCAGAATCCCTCTCCTCTCTATTACACAGAGTCCTATATACCAAAAAGGCTAATCCTATAATTCGGCTCTTGCAGGCTTCCGGTCAATCGGCCTCTGTAGACTATTTTCTTCTTGGTTTGCATGCTTAACAAAGCTTTGGCTGGGAGTGATTCCCTTCAACGGGCTAGGCTTGCCTTAGCTGGGCTTTTTGCCAGTCCATCCGAAAACCCATATAGCATAAGCCCCCTAACTTGCAGAGCGCTCTGTGGACTGGGTGTTAGACTTCTATCGACAAAAGCTTGACATGTCCTGTTGAGATAAATTCCTACAAATTAGAATTTAAAAGATTTGAGTAGAATGAATGTCTGATAAGCCAATTGACTTCGGAAGCAGATATTAATAAATCGTATGATTTAGCATAAAAGGGCTTTTAGCTAGAAAATCATGATTTAAAAACATATGTCATATTGAATAACCAAGGAGGTTGCTCAGATGCATGATGAGCAGGGTGTTTGGAGTGTCAGTGGGGTTCCCTTCTGGGGTTCCTTGTGGAGTTTGGCCTAATGGAGTTCGACCCGGACATAGTTTTACCTTGGAAACACGCCTCATCGGGAGACCTTGTTCCCTAAAGGTATTGTCCCATTTTTGGCAATCGCCTTAGGGGTTTTCCCGCCATGGGAGCACAGGTGGCCTTTAGCCTCTCTCCCATGCGAACGCCTTAACTGGCATGAGTTTGGGTGTTTATTAGGTGTATCTGTGCGACCTACCTGGACACCGAGTAGTGCAATTTTAGCTCTGAAAGAGAGGGAGTAAAGAACCAGCCATAATGAAATATTTATTGTTGGGATAAAAAGTCATATCCAGCTTGTTCAAGTAGATAGAGAATGAGAACTTAGCTTTGTTTAAATGAGAGCCATAATGTTGCTAGAGTTGGAGTGGCAAGCCCTCCACTTTGAGCTTCTGTTCAGCTTGGCGTTGATCTCAAAGGACAGGAAGCACGAACTCGAGGTCACTTGGAATGTGAGGGTATGCATCCTTTTTAGTTGCACCATCAGCCAAAAGGATATTTCATGCACCACAGTCTAGCGTTAGTGTCCCTTTTGGTGTAAGTCCACTAAATATGAACTCGGTACCCAATTGAGACCACATGATGGGGCTGCAAGCTTGCCACAGGATTGGATTTCATCGTGAAGTGCTGAGTCCATCACTTAACCCAGTTCCAAAGCGTGCCAGTATGGGCAAGACACTATTTCCATAATGCATGGTCACTGTCAGGTCCCACAAACAGGTAGTATAAAGTTTTAAGAAGTGGTAGACAATTTATATAGCGGAATGTTAATATGATCTTGCCC
>JANHAO010008717.1:0-19014 GCA_026873985.1 Saraca asoca | reverse complement strand
AAGAATGTTCACTAAGGTCTAAAGTATTAGTAGCCAGCTCAGTCGGAGCTGAAATGCTACCGGTGAGCCTGAGGAGGCTGTTGAACAAACTACACTATTTTAGAGCCTTTAGCCTAATATCTTGAAAAATCGACTGTAGAGTTACTATAAAATAAATTTGATGATTTAAGAATACTTATCAGGTCCAGAAGTATATACTGTCAGCTTGCCGGTGGCACTCCTAGAAATTGAGGTTAGCCGAACCAACCAAGAAGAGAAGAAAGAAGAAGAAGCTAAGATGATACAAGCTTTTCTCAACCCATAAACATACCAGATGAAGGGAAAGGACAGCCATCGTGCAGAAGAGGTCGAACAACGACCGTGATGCCATGGTTAAACCAGCTTCCATTACCGGAGCTTCCATTTTTTTTCCTTCCAACAGAACGATGCTATCGACTCGAAGAGAAAGAAGAAGTCAGACGTCGTAACTAAGCTTTTCCTAATAAAAGCAAAGTCCTAGGAGGTAGGAGCTAGCCAAAATCATGCTGGATTTAGGCGGTGAGGAGGAAGAATTCTGGAAGTTTCCCGAAAAGCCAAGAAAGGAGAAGAAAGAAAGAAGCCCGCGGGAAGAAGAAGCAAAACCCAAAAAAAATCTAAGTAGGGTTAGCTTGGTGGGTACCGGCTGGCCCTATATAAGAAAAATATAACTTTTGAAATTTTATGTTTTGGCCCTAATATTTTGACTTATTCCAAAAGTTGCCCGACCCGAAAACAAAACTTTTCAATTAAGTCCCTGTCAAATTTTCAGTTTAGACCTTTACAAGTTTTAAATTTTATTTTAAATTTTCCTTTTTATTTTCCTATATTTCCAGGTGTTACACTGCCTCCCCTACCCCTAGCCCTTTAAGTCCTGTTCTTAGGGAAGCAAACCCAGTCTCCTCATTTATTCCACCAATAACCCAAACCATTCCCATATCGGAGCCCAATAGCTTTAGCTACCTTTGGCACCTCTTTTATAAGTGCAATATTTTGTTTCTGTGGTTTCTCTGCCAAATACTACTATCACCTATCTGTCCACCATCCTTTACGTTTACTTTCCATAAACTTCTCAGGTTTAAACCCCAATGGGGCCACTTGTGCCCAATGTTTTAGTTGCTCCACCTCAAATGGCTGATGTCCACTAACATATTACTTATACCATGAATCTTATGAACCGTTGAACTTGGTTATGGACCTCACCTAAACCTCTAGGCAGTAGCCCTTCTACCAGGAGGAACCACCCATTCTTAGCGACTATGATGGCTACTTTATTGCCCGCCTACTTTAAACCACCAACCCATATAGATCCGTTAGATGACTCCATTGACCCATAGGAACATTTAGAGGCATTTTGAGCATCGATGCTACTTTCAGGTGTTCCACACATTATCATAAGCTTTCTCTACCACCCTTAAAAAGCTAGTATGTGATGGTTTACCATCTAACCTTGGTAATTGATCAATAATTTCCATTAGCTTTCCAAGGCATTTTCTACACACTTTGCTACTAGCCTAGTAGCTTGCCGAGGCATTTTCTACACACTTTGCTACTAGTCTAGGCCCTAAGAAAACATCAGTTGTTTTGGTTAATTTTTATCAAAGGCATTGTGATACCCTTAAGGAGTACTTGGCTTGCTTCAATGCTTTGGCATTAGACGTTTGAGACCTTAAAAAATGAGTGACCATTCATCAGATTGGCATAGGCCTTTGCTTGGGACACTTTTCCCTTTCCTTGGCCAAAAACCCTATTGTCTCTGTCTCAGAGCTCTTAGCCAGGTTTGAAAAATATATTAATATCAAAGTAGTTGAGATTGCTTAACACATTTAAAAAGTTCAAGTAGATCCTCAGTACAATTAAAAAGTCTAGACTGATCCCTTGGCATAATTAAAAAGTCCAAGTAGATCCCTTGGCACAATTAAAAAGTTCGAGCAGATCTTTTGGCATAATTAAAAACCCAAGCAATTCCCTTGGCATAAATTAAAGCTCGAGTAAATCCCTCAGCTTAATTAAAAAGCTTGAGTAGTTCCCTCAGTATAAATCAAAGCTCGAGCAAGTCCCCCAGTTTAACTAAAAAAATCCGAGCAATTCCCTTAGTAAAATCAAAGCCGAAGCAACCCCTTCGATAGCAATAAAGAACAATAAATATCTCAATGTTGGCATGACAATCAAACACATGCAAAAATGATTAAGGAAGCCAAGTGATCGACAAGTTAACAAAAACTCGTTGGAGGCACAAACGAGTAGACATCATGTTAAAGTTAAATTGCACACAAAATCATACGTTCTTCCATTAAAAGATTATCGGCTTAGCTCATATATATGTAAGAAACAAGGGCAACAATAATAGAGGCCTAAGGCGATCTAACTATTTTCCATTCTTCCAGAATCTGCTTTTGGGGCTCGTCCCCATTAAACTTACAAAGCTTGCACAAGAACTCCTAGTATTCATCATCTACACCATTGGAACGATTCCCTTTACCATTGGAAGAACTATCAGTGGATGCCTTTTGCCTTTGCAAAGGCAGTGTCATAGGATGTCCAGAGGGAGGCTTTGCCTGATCGAGAGGAGGGGAGCTATCTATAATAATCACCCTTGGCATTGGCTTGGTTGAAGTGGTCGAAAGGACAATAAGCTTCCTTTTGAGCCGAGTTCGGATGTGAGTCTCCATCGATTGCTTGGAGTCCATTTTAAGGTGGTGAATTAGGTCAATTAGTAATCTAAAAGCAAAGCAAAAAGTAAGAAATTGGCAAAGCAACATAAATAGTCAATAGATAAGATAAAAGCATCAACCTTTTTCGTACGATTTAGGCGGAGCAAAGTCGTGAAAAAGACGGCTGCTAGAAGGGAACCTTTAGTTTTATTTCATTCTGATGAGAAGAAAAGCTAAGGCATACAAAGTAAAAAGTAGTGTGGAAGTTTACCAATGATAAGTAGGAAAGGAGACAAGAAACCATCAAGAGGCATTAGAGAGGTGGATGGCAAATGTTAACAGCCAAGTCATATAATGGTGAAATATAGTGGATGTCACCAAGAAATCCAATTTGGCTTTTATAAAGGGTTGGAAGAATATCCAATGGCCAGCAATGGCTATGATGAATGGTGGAGATGGCATTCTTCCTAAGTTTTGAGACTCCTTGAGGAAAGAAAAGTCCTTGGGGAATCACAAGAGTTGTCGAAAAAGAAAAATCCTTGAGCAGCCTCAATCCCTCAGGAAGAAAATCTCCAAGCAAGCTAGTCATCATGCTAGTGCTAGGAAAAGACTAAGTAGTTTTCCCAGCATGGGTATGATGCATAAAGCTAGAAAGTTGTTTAAGTCTTTGACGATTTAAGTGTTAGTGGAAAAAGAAAATTACAAACCCTTTGGAGGCATAGAGGATCAACAAAATAAAGTGATAAGTAGCCAATTGGAGGCTTGTTTGAAGAAGAAGTGGTAATACCAAAATGATAGTTATTCAGTATGGCAGAGAAAAGGATAGCTAAGTGAGGACACACATACAAATACAAGTATTATGTAGAAGATAGTTAAAAAAGTAAGGTACGAGACAAAATAAATCTATTGATTTGGTTATTTAGCCTATTTCATACAAAAAAAAATAAAAAGAGAAAAAGCAACAAAGAGAGCATGGTGGAATTGTAGCCACCTAAAGGACACATAGAAGCTTAGCCTTTAGGTAGCTCTTCCAAAATCTCATCAAAAGTCTTATCTTAATTGAGCCAGTATAGGTTAAACATCACATCAAGGTTAAAGTGTTTAATTTGACGAATAGCCTCCACGAACCCAAAGTGAAGCATAGGATAACTGAGAGTTTCAATGTCTTTTACGATAGCCTCGAGCTTCTTGCTGAAGGCTGTTTTGCTATGTTTCAAAGTAGTTTTCATAGCATCCTGCATGGCATCCTCGAGTTTTTTTCATTTGAATTCCAACTTTTTCCTTAGGTCCTTATTCTTCTAGGATAGGGCATCTCACTTCTTCACAAGGATAGTGATATGGTAAGTAAGATAAGATATGCTCTTATCTCAATTGGCCACCTCCTTTGACTTGGCCCTAGGATTCTGCCTCTTTTCTTCTAGAACCTTAGGGTCAGTTTTTGCTAGTTCTTTTTTACTCCTGGAAAAAGTAGGCACTATATCTAGGATGGCGGCAATTAAGTGGATAAGTTGGGTCATAAAGGACATTAGAAGGTGCAGAGGCCCATGATCCAGTATGAACTCTTCTACACAATCTTTGTCAATAGGAAGACGTAGCTAGTTGTGCAAGAAGGCACCATAATCGACGTCTTTGTACCATAAACTATCTATGGTGTCAACCAGGGGCTCAATCAATTGCAATTCCTCCTAAGCACCCATATTGATTTTTTTGGCAGAAGGAGTAAGAGTATTGGAAGAGCTACCCTCTTTTCCTTTGCTTAACTCTTTGGAGGAAGCATTTTGCTTCCTCGTAGATAGTGTCTTACTATGTCCAGAAGTAGTAGCAGACTGGTTGCAAGTTGGAGAGTCACTGGCAATTTCTGCTAATAGCATCAGTTCAAGCTGAGTGGTCAGGGGCATTATAGGCTTTTCCTTGGCTAGGGGGTAGGTGCAAATTTCAACCATACACTTAAAGTCCATCTTTGAGTAGTGTATCTCTATTGCTTCGTTATTTAGCCAACAATCTCAAAATAACAAAGGCAGAGGTTAATGAGTCAAAACAAAAGAGCAAAGTTAAAGTTTAATGAAAACACATGCGAATTATGGGTTGAGCATCAAATGGTCCTAGTGCCAGCAATCGAATGACAAGATCTTAGTTTTCATTAGAAAGATCTTCAAAAGAGCGCCCTTAAGGCCGCTTGATGGGTTTAGTCTATTTTTCCAGATAGAGTGATTTTCTGTCTTGAAGAAAAATAAATGAAACCCCTCTACCATTTGAACCTTGAAAAAAGAATATTTCTAGGTACAAATACTAGTAAGCATGTTCTCCATAAAGACCCAATTAGGGAACTGAAGGAAATATACCAAACCTTTGGCTTTTTATTGGGAATATGAAAAGAAAAAGAGGAAAGATTCTACAATAGGGGTAAGTCAAAGTCTAAGACTCAAAACTTTAAAGCAGAGGAGGAAGGCCCAGGCATTCTAGGTCAATTATGAGGGGCAGACATTTATGGCCTGCAAGACACTCTTGAAGTGTAAAGAAAAGGGGAGGGGCAGAAGTGAAGACAGTCGACTACATCTTCATAAAATATAAAAAAAATGAAGTATCATAGCTGCATGCATGTTCATCCTCTGAGGCAAGTTCAATAATGATCCCTTTGATAGACTCATTGTGGATGTAGACCTTCTCTAATTCCTAGATTACATCCAAATCACACCATTCGATAAAAATAACTATTCATTTTATGTCAGGATGAATGCCTTGTAAACTATCTGGGGCAGTGTTGATCAAATGGACTCATTCATTCCCATGCTCATCACAAGACCAATTGGCTATGATTGAACGAAGAGGAAGAGCAAAATGGTAGATGATACTTTCAAACAAGCATTTCTTAAGGTTAGATGAAGAGTCAGAATCTAACAATAGGTTGAAAGGGTCACCCAATCTACTGGACATGAAGGGGAAGAGCACAATGATGAAGACCACCTTCAAAGAAAATAAATATGATCAAGGCAAGCGAAGCAAAAGTAAGGAAGAACCATTGAACAAGGATGGTTGAGTGGAAATAAGAGGTCAGAGTAAAGAGTTGAAAAATTGGAGAGAGGTGGTAAGCATCGGTCTCTTTGGTGCAACCTAGGAGAGGCTCGAGATGTAACCATAGGGAAAAAGCTGCTGTAGCTGGCACATTGTGTAAGAGAGAGAGAGAGAGAGAGAGAGAGATGCAACCATGGGGAAAAAGCTGCTGTACTTGGCACATTGTGTAAAAGAGAGAGAAAGAGAAATGATGCAAAGCCAAGCACCACAGAAGTGGAAATTACTTGTAAGAAGTTGCGGAGGCAACATCGACATCAAAAAGAGTAGTATTGGAGCAAAAGGTCAAAGACAATAACAACGACAGCCAGTAGGTTTAGCAGAAAAGTGTTTTCTAGAGGACTGGAAAGGTTTCTACAGAAGGAAAAGATAGATTCAACGACTAGGGGTCAGTCGGGATGAACAGCCTGAATGGTGATCCGCCCCACTAATGTAATTGTTACAAGTCTTGAGGCTCTTCAAGACGCCAAACCATCATTGTAGAGTGTAGGTGACAGCTAGCTCGAGAAGGGGAAAGGTTGTTTGGCAGGCAAACTATGTCTCCCATTGAGAGGGAAGGGGTCAAATGACATAGCTTAAAGTGACCTATAGTATTTGGGAGATCGATCTAAAGTTGATTGTCAATCGCCCAAGGCTAGTTGAAGAACTCAGTGTCAACGCACAACTTAGTCTATACTGATCAACCGACTACAACCAATTGATCAACCCATATGAGGAACTTGATCAAATAAGTGCCTAGTGAAGCTACCGCTCAAATATGATAAAAGGCACCACTCAAGCTTGAATGAACAATGTGACATTGGCAATTACTTAGTGAGATTCTCGTTGATATTACCAATATATTGCAAACACATGGTAACAACTTATTCATCCAAAAGTAGGCTAATTGGCACATTCGACACCTATATATATCTACAAGTACCCCTTTTTTTAGATCATTTTCACTACACTATCGAAATTCTGCTGAAATACTACCCTGATCATTAGAATATGCTTGGTAGACTACTTCCGTTGTGTGTGACTGACTTTGTTATACTTGCAAGACATTCCTCGGTTTCCCTTTGCTTTGCCAATCAATTTCACCAGCCCAAGAGTTTCATATGGAAAAGAAGTTTTGAATAAATCTAATTGATATTCAAAATTATTATTTGAGAATTGACTAGATTATGTGCATAATTGATTTTGAAGTGTTAACATTAACGTAATTCTAGAGGACTCACACCAAATTTCAACCATTAATCTTATGAAAATTTAAAGGATATGATATTTTAAGTACTTTTTATACTAAATATAATCTACTATATCTCTTTGTTAATGCATTAAATAAAAAAAATCCAAAATCATTAGTATAATGAAAAGCTATTTTAGCAAAAAAAAAAAAAGATTAAAATAAGAAGATCAATTTCTTTTATAATTATAATATATATGTAGGGAAGATTTTAGGATAAATTCTTTCATGATTATTAGATATGGTTCTCTAATTATCAATAATTCTTTATTATTACACATATTCATGAACTTCCTTTTAAAATTAATTATTGAGAGATATAGTCATGAACTTATACATGTATTGATAACAAATACAAAGTAAGAATTATAAATTAAAGTTATTAAAAGGTATAATTATAACTTCCTTTTAAAATATATTAATTTAATATAATTTTTTTCTAAAATAGATTTATAATATATTAATGATTTTAATTTAATATTTTTAATCGTAAAAGAAATATATTAATTTACTGAAATAACTTGTAATATATTATTGATAATTATAGTCATAATCTTATGGGACCATTTATTATGCACCAGTAAAAAATTTGTGTAAATCTGCACCACCTAATCAAAAGTTGAGATTTATTCTTATAATCTGATTGAGCTAAATGCAATATGCTACTTAATATTTACGATTAGCTCATAAATTTCCCTTATTTGCAACTAGCAACCGAGACTTCTGGATCAAATCCAATTTGCAGTCCACTCTAAAACTGACATGGGGAAGATCTGAGAAGCATAGAAGGAGGAGGTTGAAGACGAAAGGGTGATGGTGAGCTTCATTGTGGATGAAGTTGTGGATGGCGAACATTGAAGACGACAATGGTAAAGGAGGATGAAGATTTGCAAAACCACAATGACTTTTGTGAAATGAAAGTTCAGAACAAACATGAGAAATCTCTGTTGTTACTGCACTTGATCTTGGCATGGATCACCTCCTTTCTCTCTCTTTTTTCCACTTATTGATTAGCATCTTCTTTGTTACTTGTTCGCTAGTTCTCGTCATCTTGTTTTGTGTGATGATATTTCTTTTGTTTTTTTTTCTAATTTATTTAGTTTAAATTGTATTTAATTAATTACTTAATTATTTATATTTAATGACATTCAATTATAGTCAACTTTATATATTCTCTTAATCTTCAATGAAATTCCATTATAGTAAATTTATTCAATACTATTAGTTAATGAATGGGTATGCATGAAGGCATGAATTGAATGAACTTAAATTTTACATTAAATTAGGTTTTTTTAAGGAGAAAAATTAGTGGTTACAGATAGTATGAGATTTTTTATCAACCTCTAATCCAGAAAAACAAAAACCTCAGGTGCATAGAATATCATTACAAAGCAGCAAAAAACAACTCAGTGATCATTCCAAATTATCAAGTAAAATAAATAAAATAAAAAATCAGCAAAACAAAGAATAAAATTGACCTTTTACATTTGTAAATTATCCCAATCTCCATTTGGATGTACGTCATGAACAATGAAAGAAAAAAATGTCAATTTCCTAACTAGTAACTCAACAATTGCTCAGTTTTGGAAAGAGAAAAAAAAAATCCTCCCTTTGGCCACATGGAAGAACAGATAGAATCGTTGTCGACTAACAAAACTCAAGCTTTACTCATCTCAATCGTTGTCTTCAATCGATTTGCATGCTGTCACAGATCATCCCCGTCCTTGGACTCCCTTTGAAAATGCAGCAGCATCTCTCTTTAGCACGGCAGTAGCAAGTCTTTTCAACACCACAACAGTAAGATGTATTTCTCATCAACATGATTTGAAGTTCATCTAAAGTTTGAAAATCTTTGGCAAACATGCTGCTTGTTCAATTTTTATTCTTCAAAGAAGAAATGCAAGAACAATAAACTTAAGGGGCTTCAATGCAAACTAGTTATATTTTCAAAATTTAACAAGGGATTGGTTTCAAGCCACAAGTGTCAACACTGGATTTAACTAACAACTGGGGTGAACTTGCCCCAAAAAAGTACGGCCTAGAAGTCCATCCCTGATTCTAACCTTCCTGTTGCCTTTTATTGAATTTGAATTCAGGTTGGTTAAGAGAAGTACAAGTTGCATATAACATTGACAAGCATATCCACCCCAGTCCTGGGTTGAAATGGCACAAATGAGTTTTTCTGAGTGTGATCATTGAAAGTGATTGAGGCAACCAAAATATTTAAATCTAATCACATCCTATATAACATCTAAACATATAAAATAATAAATTTATAATTAAACACACACATAATAATAATCTAATATTCATAATAACTATTTATAATCTTTTTTTATAATACTTGCAAGAGAAAAGAGAGAAGAAAGAAGAAGTGAACTCCTTTCTATCCTAAATCAATGTCGTCATTAGATTAGAGTGTGTTGTCTTAATAGGATAACAACAGTTATATATAGGGTGAGAGTATCGATCTCTCCTTGTACAAATGGACTGATGTAACCTTTTCATCATCAGTAGCCTAATAAATAAAATCCACATAATAATAGATCCAATGATAATCTAAGTGTCACACTAAAAAATTTCGATAACAATATGATTATGTATTTGGCCTTTTAAACAAATAATATTATTTAACATTTGATAATTTAACTTACAATAAATTGATTGACTATATTAATCTAGAATATTATTCTAACAATGATATCCAGTGAGTTTAGATGGAGCATTGATTCCATACAATAATGGTAATGCTATTTATATGTTTGTATTCTCATATTTATTTCATAGTTTCTCACATCAATTATCATTAATGATGTTTAGTTGTACGAGAGATATGAAACAAACGTAAAAATACCAAAAATAAACTTTTTGAAACACAAAAATACTAATATAAAAATAGACTTTTTGATACAATATTATACGACATGAACTTCCTTAACATTGGATCTATTGGACGAGCAAGTTTCATGAGTTTAACAAAAGAACAAGTTACACACACAAGTTACTATCAATAGACAGTGGCTAACTTGAATGCGATTGATAGTACGTCATTATCTGAACTAAATATGAATAGTAAGAGTTGTGATCTCTTGCAATTTAATTTTTATAGTTGTGAAAAAAAAATTACCCAATTTTTTGAGATATCTTGCAATTTAGTATCTTTCCTTTTGGTAATCCAAGAAGTATTTGGTTTCAACCATTATTGTTCAACACAAATTGATCCTAAATTCAAACAGGAATCTAAACATGTCCTTGGGTATGCATTTAATAAAATTAAGTTCACCATATGCTTTCATTATATTCTAACCTATGATAATAAAAAGACGATGAAATTCCATTATCATCAAAAACTAACATCTATAATAATTAGTATTATATAATTTATATATTCTGATTTTCAAAACCTATAAAATGAGAAAATAAGTGATTTGGAGATTCAGACAACATTTCAACGGTAAAGTTAATAATCTTATAAGAGAGAATATAGAATAAAAGTGAAAGTAAAAATTTCTTTTACAAAGTGTATATCTTTATTTATATAAAGAGGTTGTATTTTGGGTGATGTGTCAATGGATGACTTGATGAACAATTTTAATGGTGAATGATTGAACTTGTATTTGGCCTTTATATTGGCCAATCGACTTGAACTACACGATTAATCCCATTAGACAGGGACTAGTCTATTCACTTAAAAAAAGAAAAAGAAGAAAAAAAAAAGAAGTTTAATTGGGGAAATTTGTCTCAAATTAACTAGGTTTGAGACAAAAATTAGGACGGAAAAAATTTTGTCTCAAAAGTGTTCACTATCAGCATTTTAAGATGAAATTCACATTTTTCATCCTAAATTTGAGATAGAATATTCTGTCTCTATAATTAAAAAAAATCAAAATTTTCAAAAATTTGGACAAAATTAAAAATTAATTTTGAAAAAAATTGAGACGGAATTTTTGTTGCAAATAAACAAAGAAAAATATATATTTCATTCTTTGGGACGGAATTTTCCATCTCAAATGTAAAAACAAAAATTAATTACTTTTGTGAGAAAAATTCTATCTCAAAATGGAAAATTTTTTATTTTGCATTTTGAGACCAAAAATTCTATCCCAAAAGTCAATTTTTCCTTCCCAATTTGGAAAAATTCCATCATAATCTGGAAAAATTGAATTTTTTTGACATGTCGAGACAAAAATTTCATTCCAAAATTAGAAAATTCCGTCCCAACCTAGAAAAATTAAATTTTTCTAGAAAAATTAGGATGAAAATTCCACCCCAAAATGCAAAAATTCCATCCCAATTTTGAAAATATTTTTCAATATATTGCCATTTTTAGTCTTTAATTCCCCCGTTTCAAATCAATCCTAATATTATGTGGTCAATGATAAAATAGCCAACAACTCAACAATTACAACCAAATGTTAAACCTTATATTATCTTAAATTTAAGTTCACAACCATAACATAAAACAAGATAGCATATAAAATGTCAAACTTAATATATATCAATGTTAATAGTAGTTAAAATAGAGAAGGAAAACAACACTAATCATCCTAAGTGTCTTCATCATCATCTTCATTTTCCTTCTCATCTTTTCCTTTCTCGCATTTGAGGCATCTTCCATGGCAATGTCTTCTCTATCATTGTGTTCATTGATTATTCTCATCTGCATCTGGATGAACATCAGTTGCAAGAGCTTTTCATGGTCTATAAGTCTCTTGCCCATTGCTGACACTTGCTGCTGAAACTCTTGATACTACTCCAGTGACACAATTCCTAGTATGGTGGATGATTGGCTAGAAGAAGACTCATTAGGAGATGTTGCTAATGACCCTAACCCATATAGACTTCCTTTTCTATTCTTTCCACCAATAGCTTGTAAAAGAATAGCAAATTTATCCAACATAGGTTGAGAACCTTCTAAAGATTGCCATTTACAGATTGTTGGGAGTTAGCCTCTTTAAGCTTAAGAAAGTAATAAATAAGCATAGCCAAGCTAATATATTGAAACAATGCCAAAGTAATAGAGAAAAATAAGTCTTTTACAACTTACATATAGTGCAGAAGATCTCTAATCCACAAAAGCATCGCTTACTTTTTTTTATGAGTGTGCTTGAAAACCTCAAGTAAGGAAGGATTCCTTCCAATTTGTGCTTTTTGCATTATGTATAGAAACATAATTACAAGACTTGTAAAATTCTTATATGCATGAGTATAAATGACAAGAAATTATCATCTTTCTCATATGCTCATCAATAAACATAAAGCTTCCAATATGCAATAAGCCACTTTTCTCTTATGCATAGTTTTTCTTTCCTTATTTTAATTTCTTTTTCCATTCTGGGTTAATCCATTTCTTCACCATATCATCCCAAACTGCTTGATGGATGAATCCTAATTTTTGATCAATCTTTTGTCATGCTCACAATATCATTTGATGATATCAAGCTACTGCTTGTTTCTTAAAATTATTTTTGGTGCAATCCTTATGCTATGGAAGACACTTGTACCTCTTCTACAAATTTATTTCAAAATTAAACACACACACACACATGCCATTAAACATGTATAAAACAAGTATAAGATTACAATAACTTATCCTTCATTACTTATACCAAGTGTCTACAATATAGCTTTCTTTTACCTCTTTTCATGAGCAATAAGGACCAATAAACAAGGATTGGATCATAGTAGAATTGTATCTAAAAGGATCTTTAGCTGGATAAAATCTATTTAAATAAAATGAAATACAAATGTCAATGTTAGATCATAAATAAAAGCTTAGGCAATCAAATAAGTAATTATACTTATGCTTTTCCATTTGGATAAATCCATTCTTTCTATCACTAGGATTGATTCCCTATGTTAAGTGAGGGTTACATGGCCCTAGTGTTGAAAAGTCAACTTCAGATGACTAAGCTAGAGTCTGAGCATTAACATAAGGCGGGTGGTGGAGGTGGAGGATGAGGATGAGGTGAAGAATAATACTGTTGATGATATTGAATTTGATGTTGAGATTAGTACTAAGTCTGAGATTGGTATTGATACTGGGGTCAATGATGGGATTGGTATTCAGTGTGATGCTGATACTGAGCCTAAATTAGTGTTGAGACTAAGATTGAAATTGAAGTGGTGGAGTAGATGGTTAGTGGCGTCGTGGCCTAAATTGATATAATACTAATGGTGAATGGGATCCACCAATAAAACATGAATGAATTGATGAAGGAGAAGACAATGGTGGAGATTTAACATTGTTATGGACCAGTGATAGATAAGGAGAACTATTACTAGCCTTACTTTTGCCATGACCACAAACTATATGTGTTGACATTTGCAAGAAAAAATGTTAAATTTCAATAAGCTAATTAATTTATGTATGCAAATAAACATAGAAAAAGACATTTATTATGGAAAAAAGTAAGCATACATCAGTGAATAATTTAATTACTATCATCATCCCCTATATAAGCATCAAAAGTATTATCTTCGATTTCAGTTTCATCATGCAAATCTTCTTCCTCATCTTTTTTGCTTTCATACTCATCATTTCTAAGGTTTGCATTAAGCAAGTTCTCATCTAATTCTTCATAATGACCATCATTATCTTTTAAATTGCCAATTGAGTCATCCTCAACCTTCAATAGGCATTGATGGCATTATTTCATCATTTTGATAAGCATTTATTTCTTTATTTTCTTCTTACTCCTTGTAAGGAGGATTGATGGTGCTTCGTGCTATAGTTTTAGTTACAACAAGCTAATCTAACTTTTCACATTGTCTACTAGGATATAGTGTGTAATAGACTTGAAATACTTATTGGGCAAAGATGAAAGGATCATACTTGTTATATATTTTACTAATTTTAACTTCAACAATTCTATAACGATGGTGAATTTTGGTGTCTAACTTTAGTGTTGGGTCATTCCATTGACATTTAAAAAGAATCAATTTCTTAATTGAAAGTCTTGAGTATTCAACTTGCAACACCTTCTCAAGATAACCGTAATAGTCATTTTCTATGTGACCCCCTTTGGCTCCTCTTATGCAAGCACCACTATTGTTTGATTTCTTCATTTGACTATATGCTTTTACGTGAAATTTATATTTATTGACAAAATAAATAGGCCATGCCTCCACCAATCTTTTAAAGCCCCAAGCAATGTGCTTAATGAATTAATATTGATAATTGTATTTGGATTGTTGACTTATTATGAGTAATTATCTTGTAAATAAAACAAATTGAAAGCTAACATTCATAAATAAATGAGGTGATAAACACTTACATATTGTTGAAACCATGCTGGAAACTCTCTTCCTAGCGAATTTCGACATCTGTGTCATTTAAATTTGAATCCCGAGCCTTTAAGTCTTCTTCATATAAACTACAAAGAAAGTGTAGTATACTGATGGTTATAACCACATCAAAATGTAAGATAGAATTTGAAGGATTGCATTTTATACTTATTGAACATAGGGTAGGACTTTTTCACAATTTAGCAAGATGTACAAACTAGTCATAGAATTGATGACCCCATTCTCTTATTGGATGACCTAAGTAATTGAATATTGATAAATAAGGAAATCCTCCATCACCCTCATCATTTCTTGGAACTCTAGTTCTACTATAGTAAACATAGGATTCGAAGTAATGAGATCCAAAATTTGAGATCTCAGTAGTTATATAAGCCTCAGCTATAAACCTTTAACATAGACAATATTCTTAACTTTTTGTTTAAGTGTGTTAAGAAACCTAAAAAAATTGAATGAGTTATGTTTTCACACAAGTGATTGAATTAACAAATAACAATTTTGTTAGAAGCAAAAAATTACCTTTTAAATGGGTACATTTATCTGTATTGCACAAAATCGTTAACCCTAGCCTCATATATTAAGTGAATTGGTAAGTGTTCTATTGAATCAAAGAAATTGGTTGGGAAGATTATTTCCAATTTACATAAGATTAAGGCAATGCTTTGCTCCATTAAAACCAATTGTTCCTCTTTATGTGCTGTTGAGCAAATATCTTGAAAGAATTAACCAAGTTTTGTAAGAGGGCTTCACACTTTATCAGACAATACATTAAAAGCAATTGGAGGCAAACACTTGAGGAACACATGACAATTATGACTTTTCATCCAAAACAACTTGCCCTCCCTCATGTCAACATAACTTGATAAGTTGGATACATAAGTATCAAGAAGCTTTAAATTTGACACCCATTCATATATTGCCTGTTTTTGTTTAGGGTTGAATATATATTAAGCTTTAGGTTTAATTGTCTTACCATTACCCAAATTAAAAGGCTCTAGTTCTGGTCTCTTGTAATATTCATGTATATCTATTTGAGCCTTTGTAGTACCCTTAGTTTTAACCTTCACATCCATAATAGTATTGAACACATTATCGAGCACATTTTTTTCAATATGCATTTCTTCTAAATTATGGCAAATAAGATTTGTTTTTCAATACGAAAATTCTCAAAAAAGCCTTTGTTTGGTCCAATTGTGATAAATTCTATAACCATGAATTGGTACCTTCTCATTTGAAACTATTTTTGGCAAGTTCTTTATTCTATTCCCAACTTTATCACCACTATACTGTGGAAGAGGAGTAAACTTCTCAATCTAACCTTTTAAAAAGCCATCACGATTCCTTGGATAAGGTTGAAATCATGGCATATACAATGACAATCAAAATAAGATATTGATGGATGCTGAAACTAATCAAAATTAGAAGATTTATAGCCGATTTACCCTACTACTTGGAGCATAAGGTAACACCGGGTCAACCCCTTGGATCATTCTAATAATAACAATCAGATCAAGAGATAAAAATGGAAGGGGTGATTGGCAACAGTTATTCTAATAGCAAACAACAAGGTAGAATTGTAAACAAGATCAAGCAAATAACCAGCCCTGGAAAATTAACTAAACTTGAGATTAATCTATCCTTGATCACTAAATATTCATTCAATTGTTAATCTTATTTCTGACCTTAAATTATAGCAAGAAGCCTTGAAATGATTAATGAATCCTCTACTAGATAAGCATCTAGTATTTGATTGATTAAGGTTAAACAAACTAAGCATCCAATTAAGCTAAACGCATCCTAAGAAATCAGGATTCAACCAAGTAAACAACCCATCAAAAGCTTGATGCATTGCTTAGTTTTTACCATCCTCTTCTACAAGTGATCATTAAGTAATAATCATATTAACCTCCAAATCAAATGAAGCCATTCAATTTAGAATTCTTAGCAAAACAGAGAGAAAAGGAGAAGAAATGACTAACAATTAGGTTGCAGAGTGAAAGAGCAAGATCTTAACATTAATCATCAAGTTATCAATCCCTTGGACTGATTACAAAGTATTTAGCCTTCCATGAATGGAAGACATGAAAATTGCAGAGAAAAGAGAGAACAACCTGCCACTCTCCTCTCCCCAAAAACTCTCTAACTTCTTTTGAAAAGTGTTGACATGAAAAAAAGAGCTAGTTGCTGGTTGGTGGAGTAGGAGCAATGCTGAAGAGTTGGTGTAGTCTCTTTTGCTTACTGTCATATTCTACTACTACTCCTTTTACATGAATGTACATTTACAGACTACTTCTCTAGTTTTTTTACTAACTCACTGACTTAAATTTGATTAAGTGTGGAGCTGGTGCAAGGAATAGTCATTAGGCCTAAGTTTTATGTCCTTTGGGGCTTAAAAATTAAATTCTGTAGAGACCCATCTCATCAGTATTCTGCATCTATTTTATAACTCAATTTGCACGCCTAAAATGATATAATTAGGATTGGAAGTCTTTATAAGAATTGTAGCCTTGTGTCTTAACTTCCATTTGAGCTTAATTTGATCTCATTTGGACTTCTACAACTCCAAATATTGCCTGATGAATGCTCAAGGTCAGGCTGCCTGAGATAGAACTGAGACAACATTATGATTTTAGCTTAAGCTCCAATTTCATATATCCAATTGTGAGATTCAGCCTTCAAGGTTTTCATGAAAGTTATAGAACTATGTCTTATCCTTCCTACAAGATAAGAATCACATTAATTGGATAATCATAGCTTCAGTTATAGTTAAAATATAGAAATTACTAAAAAGGCAAAATAATGCATTATTTTCTATAATGATCCAAATTGACACAACATCATGAATATGTAATAATACAGCTGAAATAAGTCAGTTTGGACCTTAAAAAACTTGGTGAGAGGATAATTAAATAAGTAAAATAGTTTGTTATTAAATTCCCCCACACTTAGCTTTTACACTCTCGGGCAAAACACAAAACAAAATATAAGAGTTGAAACAACAATAAGATTCAAGACTCTGAGATTTTTTCAGCAATGATGAGAATTTTATCACAAATAAGGGTGTAAGCAAAATTCAGGACACATAGCATCTTGAAGCTCATTCTTTATAATTTAAAAATCAAACTAATTAGCAAGGTTATTTCATCAAAAGGTAGATCAGCTTGGTAAACTTTACAAGAAAGGCTTTTCTCACAACTCTCATTGTGCTTAGAATGGGAAAGTATTTCTTTCAAATTCATTCCATGAAAATGCACTACCATAAGCTTGCTTATCATCTAATTTATACTACTTAAATCACATGCATAGCACAAATCATAAGGATTTCATAAGGTTGTAATGTGGCCAAAGGAAAAGAAGAAAGGGGAGGAATGTTATGGATATGGCAATTCAAAATTAAAAAGAGGCATAAAACATTATGGCATAGATTCTAGTTCTTTTTCTTTTTCTTTTTTTTTTTTATCTTTCCTTTCTTCTTTTTCTTTTTTTTTTAGGTAATATTATGAGTCACACTTTGCCTTTCTACTTCTCTTTTAGCATATTTCCCCATACTTGGTTAAGAAGAAAGGTTAAATGGGCTCTCAAGGGGTTTAACAATGGTATATTCATTACAAGGTAAGCTAAATGGAAAAGAATAGCTTAAACAAGAAAATGCCTTAATAATCTTCATGCATGCATGCTAATGAAATCTCAAAAAGAATCAAAGCAAGTTTTAAAGCAACAAAATCATGGAAGAATATTCACACACAAGAAAGAAGAGGAATCTACTAGGAATGTTCAACAATTAGCTCAAAAATCTCACAAGGTATATGCCTACCAAAATCAATCTACAAGCAATTCTAATTCATCATAATGCTAATCAAGTTCAAGATCATTTATCTAGACATGCTATGCAATCATAAAAATCACTTGCAACCTATTTGAAGCCTAAAGAAACTTATCATGTATGAAAAACAACAAGAGTCACAAAAATTTTTGGTTTTCTACAGAATTATGCTGAATTTTTTGCATTTTCAAAAATTCTGCATTGTAGAATTTTCTGGTTTGCTCCAAATGAAAAATGACAATTCAAAGTACAACAATCCCAAAACTTCAAAACTCCCCCCACACTTAAATTCTACATTGTCCTCAATGTATGGTCAAATTCAATAAATCAACAAAACAAATATCATTAACAAATTTAGGACAAGTAAAATAAAAGAGAAAGGTAAGAAACATCCTTATCAATTGACGTAAAAGGCCTCTTGCAAGCGGACCTCCTCCACCGTGTCCTCTTGAGCTCCCTCATAAAATAGCTTGAGACAATGTCTATTGACTGTGAAAACTTTGTTGGTTGCCTCACTTGTTATTTGCACTGCACCATAAGGAAAAACTTTAGTAACTACAAAAGGACTTAGCCATATAGAATGAAGCTTACCGGCCATTAATTTGAGTTGGGAATTGTATAAAAGCACTTTTTGACTAACCACAAACTCTTTTTTTGCAATCATCTTGTCATGGAAGGCTTTGGTCTTTTCCTTGTAGATTCTTAAATTTTCATAAGCTTTCGCCCAAATTTCTTCAAGTTCTTGGAGTTGGAGCTTTCTTTGGGATCCGACTTGATTCAAGTCAAGGTTGCATTTCTTAACCACCCAATAAGCCTTGTGTTTAATCTCCACCGAAAGGTGGCATGCTTTACCAAAGACTATCCTATAGGGGGACATGCCTAAAGGAGTCTTGAAGGCTATCCTATATGCCCATAATGCA
>JANHAO010008716.1:0-19031 GCA_026873985.1 Saraca asoca | reverse complement strand
TTAAAGCTCATAAACATAATATGATATGATCAAAATTGTTTTCATCATCAAAATAAAAGATAGTCTAGCTGGCTAGGCTAACAACTGTAAAGAAAGAAGAAGAAGAATTGAGTGATGAAGATGAAGAAGTGATAGGTTTTTAAGGGTATGAGAAAATGAAAAAAAAAAAAGTCACGAATGTACAGTCACTCAGCTTGCTCCCTATATTGCACTTAAAAAAAATTTCTGGACTATATAAGTCTGGCCTTAGTTGGCTTGTGGCATAGTGTCACGGGCCGATAGCTCTCTAGCTAAAATCGTGTAGCGTATAATGCTAACTTTTAGCCAACATACCAGCCTTGGATAGATAATTGGGCATTAAAGATTTTGTCGCCTATACAACCAAAATCCCATGCATAACATATCCGCAAGCTAACATGAGCATGTAGTCATAACATTAATGTATATCAAGTTTTAAAGAACGTACCACACGAGAAGTTGCTAGTGCATATTGAGAAGGGACTTTTTTTTTTAAGAATAAGGAGAATGACAACTCCATTTTATTAATATATACCTCATTACATAATTTTGAGTGTACATGGGAGTATCTCTAAACTCCACACTCTGATCCTTAGCCCAAGTCATAGTGCCCATTCTATCACCGGACACACCCCTTAAAGAGCATTATAAGCAAAAGCCTTATTAACAAAAGTAGACATACTTTTTCCCATATGACATAAGGACTTTTCTCCTAGTTCCTAAGAATTATAATGTAGCATCTCATATGAACACAAAAATAAAATGCAAGGATCACAACCACATAATTTTCTACCCGTACTAGACAAACGATCGATACTAAAAAGACACAAATACCCCCAAAATGAGAAAAATTCAAAAAAATAATCTATAAGTGCATTTGCTCCCAAATTCACACCATAAGGCCCTCTCTTCATGCTTGATTTTTAAATCAAGTTTTATCCAAAATTAAGCATATTTGCCTATCAAATTGGTTTACAAGGCCGACTTGTGATATTCTTTCCTACTTCAAATGTCAACGCCCTCATTGACACCTCAATCTAACATAACTTTTATGAAGATTTCTCCTTTCAAGCACTTAATTCTTGAATTTTTATGTAGGTCTTCAACTTGTTCCACTCGAACTTCTCTGTCAACCATTTTGCTTATCTTTTTGAGCTAACATCATTTGAGAGGCTTTCATGAATGACATCTTTAACTTGACATAGTTTTCAGGATTGTCATCAGTTTGTTGCTCCTCAGGTCCTCCCTAGACTTCCTCTCAGCTTTGTTCCTTGAACTCACACCAATGCTCATTTGCTTCCCCCACAACTTTGGGTAGTTACCTCTATAACTTTAGTGTCTTCGATGATGTTGCCTTTGCAGACTTTTTATTCTACCTCTATAGACTCAACTTTGTTATCTTGACACAAACTCATGTGTCACTATCTCATAGCTCTTTTTCTTCTGTCGCTTCTGCAACTTCACCTATCCTACTGCCACTGCAACATTCAGGTTGTTACATCTATAATTCATGCTTGCCTCACTACCTTTGTAGCTTGTAATACATTGTCCTTGCACATCTTGATTTAACTCACTGTTTCTGCACAACTCAAGATTCGACTCACTACCTCTATAGCTCTTGATTTAACTCGTTACCTTTGTAGCTCTCAATTTGGCTTGTTACCTCTATAGCTTTCAAATTGCTACCTCTGTAGCCTGTGCGCACACTTAGTGTTAGGGACTCTACTAGTAGAGATACCCCTCATTTAATGTCTTATACACTGATATGAGACACAAGACTGATCCCTTGGTTCCAAGGTTGCTCGCACTGATCCCTCGCACTTCTTTACGCCCCTTGATCGAATCCTCTGACCTCTAAGTTGATACCCTCTGGCAACTGTTAATCATCACAGTCTATTCGCAGTTAATGCTATCTTACATTGTGATCCTCATGACCCTTTCTAAGTATGTGTGCTCGAGTGTTATCTCTTCGAAGTTCACACTGGCTTGTCTCTCACTACCTTTATAGCCACTCGCTAGTATTATTGCCCCCATAGCAACTTTTTCATTGATCAATGCCCTCTTTTTGGGCATTTCTTGAGTGACATCCCTCTGAAGACTTCTTCTTCGAGCACATCCTCTTGATGGCTCCCCCACATCAATGGCTCTGATGGGGGTTGAGTATCGAGTATCCTCTATTTGAGCTTGAGTTTCACTTTGTCTGTGCACTGGCAGTTGTGAATCTCATTTCATTGCAACAAAGTCTATCTTACAACTATGTAGTGCTAGTCTACTATGCCTCGAGGTCATTATTGCTACTCCCTTAAGTGACTATATAGCTCTAACTCACTAAATAGGTATCATTGTCACTTGTCAGGTGATTATGATATGCTAGCTCCCTAGCATCTCGTCTCAAATCATGTGGATTAGCATTGCAGCTCGCTCATTACATCCATAGATTATGCACAATGGATCCCTCCTAGATCATCTATATCTTTATGAGTTTACTCCTCTAAGTAAAATTCATGCCCTTTATCATGATTTTGGACTCCTCTAATAAGATATGTCCACTCAACACATCATAAAAGATGTGCTATCTTCCAAGATATGTCTACTATCTGTTGTGACCATGTTTTCTCAAGCACGACTGTGGCTTTGCCGATAACTAATATGTTCTTCATGGACATGGTCAAGCTTTCTCTACAAGATTGGGGCTTCTCCCAGGACTTCCTCCCGCTAGATAGGCCGTCAATTCACTCACTCTCTTCAGTGATTTTGCATTCCCTTGAATGCCTACTATAGATGAATGTATAATTAATGTCCCTATACTGTATAGTAAGTCCACCAACTTCTACATACATTTGCACTCAATGCACTATTAGCATTCCTTTGAATGCAATATCTCACACACTAGCCCTTGAATTGCTCCAACCTCTTACACCTCTTACGATCAAGTCCTTAGCAGCATCTCTTTGCTATTTCCCACAAGTGTCTGCTTAACTCACAAGCTCCATATGCTTTTAACAAGTCGATTCTACCCCAATCATTGCCCACCCCATCTACTCTCTCTAGCACAACCGAACTCTAATACCAACTATCACGGGTCGATTGTTGTCTAGCTGAAATCGTGTGGCCCATGATGCTAACTCTTAACCATCATGCTAGCCTTCCAATAAATTCGAGCCATACTTGGATAAATAATCGGGACATTGAAGATTTTGTCGCTTATACAACCAAAATCCTACACGCAACATGTCCGCAAGCTAACATGAACGTGTAGTTGAAGTATTAACACATATCGAGCCTTAAAGAATGTGGCACACAAAAAGTCTTTAGTGCATATCGAAAAAAGGGCTTTTTTTAAAAAAAATTAAGAGATGGGCAACTCTATTTTATTAATATATGCCTCATTATATAGTTTTGAGTGTATAGGGGGAATATATCTAAGCTTTACACTCTGATCCCTAACTCGAGTCATAATGTCCACCCGATCACCGACACACCCTGTTAAAGAGCATTGTAAGTAAAAATCCTATTGGGAAGAGTAGACATACTTTTTCTTAATTGACATAAGGACTTTTTTCCTAGCTCCTAAAGGTAGTAATATAGTATCTCATATAGATGCGAAGATAAAAATGTAAGGATCATAACCATGTACTTTTCTACTCGTACTAGATAAATGATTAATGCTAAAAAAATAAAATACTCCCAAAAGAAGAAAAATTCAAAAAAAATAATCTACAAGTGCATTTACTCTCAAATTTGCATCACAATGCCTCCTTTTTATGCTTGATTTTTACGCCAAGTTTCATATGAAATTGAGTATGTTTACCTGTCAAATTAATTCACAAAACCGACTTATGACACATAAGCAGCGTTGCTAGAAGCAGCATTGCCTGTATAATCAAGTAACGTTTCTGCCAGTAATATTGCCCATGTAGCTTTGGCTGCTACCTGCTTCAGCAGGTGACGTTGCCCCCAGCAACTTGACTCAACCAGAACTTGCCCCATGGCGTTGCTTCTAGTAATGTTTTCGCTTTTTTAATCCCAATCACAGAAATTGTTTTTATTCAACCCCAAATTGAAAAATATATTCTAAAATAACACCTCCTAGAGCAAAAAGCCTCGTGTTGTTAACTTACTTCTTAATTTTAATTTAAAAGTAGGGATATAAGATGCTAACTTTAATTTATTTTTTATCATTTAATGCATGTTTTAATATATACAAATACTTAATTTTTTATATAAATTATATTTAGTGTCTGCCCACATATTAAATGAAATAACATTAGATTTTAAACTTCTAGATTTTAGTTGATAGACAGAGAAGAAGACTTTATTAAAAAAATTGGATATCTCAAAGAATAAATTAAAAATAAAAATTAAATAAGGTATAAATTGAAAAAATTTACACAATAACAGTATTTTAGTAAAAAAGGAAAAATCTTATGTCCATCCAAACGGACTAACACCGTCAATTCTTCGAGACAAGCCGGGTTGCATTCTTTCGGGCTCACACCAAAACCCCTCCTTCTCCCTCGCTGTCCTTCAAGCGCGGGCGCCAAGCAGGGAAGCATAGTTCAGAGAGTAGACTTTGAGCTCAGAGATGGCAGGTCAAGCTGTAGAACTGGAGCCAGTAGAGCCCCAATCACTCAAAAAATTAAGCTTCAAGTCCCTCAAGCGAGCTCTCGATCTCTTCTCTCCCACCCATGGCCTACTTGCTCCTCCCAACGCTGAGAGGTTTTGATTTGTTTCCCCTTTTATTTTCTCAGATTTCAATTATCCCTTACTTGGGTATTCTTCAAAACCTTATCTTGTAGCTATGTTTCAGTAAAAATTGGGTCTTTTTTATGTGTTTTTTTTTTTGTTCTCCAGGAAGTCTGATGCCAATGCTAATTAACTATTTTTTTGTTGTTTATTTTGTGATTTGCAGCAAGAAAATACGAATTAGCTACAAGGTTAGTATATTATGAGTTTTAAATTTTGTAGAAAATTTTATTTAATCATAACTACAATGGGGCTTTCGGTTTTTTTTTTTTTTTTTTCCTTTAATGGAAGTTATTAGCCTGCACGTAGGAAGTTATTCTCTGCAGCTTGAAGCTTTTTTCTGTTAGTCATTATGACCATAGGCAGTTATAGCTTGTAGCTTTGAATGAAATCAGGTAAATGTGGAGTATGGTGGAATCAAAAGCACTACTAATCAACCTTCTCGTCAAGCTAATTCTGCTGCGCCAGATCGAAGTCAACAATCTTCAGGACCCTCAAATGCACTTGCTCTTCCAGGTGTGACAATCATAGTTAATATCTTTGCCTACTTTAGGTCTATGCCATTGCTTCTGCTTTCTAGGATTTCTCTTGAGTTCTTAGTGTGTTTGCTGCCACAGCAATTTTCCATTCAATTCTTCTTCAACGAATGAGAAGTGACTTGTTAATGTCCTACATTGTGATATGTCCTTAACATTATTTGACAGGCGCAGAAAGTTCGAAGGATTCCCAGAAAGGAGCACAAAATGCTTTGGTCGTTGGTCCAACAATGCAACCCACAGCACCGTGAGCATTCTATCTCCTCCCTCTTTCACAGATAGTGTGTGTGCATCTATATGTGGTGAGAGAGAGAGATTTTTAATCATGATTCATCTCTTTAGCTCTAGATTATTCTATAAAAATTTTATTGTTTCTTTTATTTGTTTAATAGATGCTAAATTTTATAATCTTGGACATACCTGCCTTTTAAAATGACTGAGAATCCATATCTTATGGTCACTATAGTTTGAGTGTAAATTTGGAATATGGTGCAGTTGTGTACGTGGTAATCAAGATACTATTTCAAGAACCCAGTTGGTGTACAGGAGCTTGGGGAAAACTATGCCCTTAAGCTTTTATGGAATATAAATAAACTAGTAATTTTTTAGTGCATAAGTATGTTCAGGTAACAGGGCTTAAATTGCTAAAAACATGCGGCATCTCATTTCCAAATTAATTGATGATATACTCTGCTGTATTTGATTTCTATTGATATTCATATCTTAATGTTGTATTTATAGATGGTTGGATGATTTCATGAAACTGCTTGTAATGATATTCAATGTCATCTCCTTTCTTCAATAAAACTATTTTTATTATAAAATGAACCAGTCCATCTAAGAATAGAAATACATGGTTAAAAATATTGATACGCCAATGCCCAACCATTCCTTTTAGAGTCTGTGGCACACAACCTGCAATTTTTTGTGTTATTTTTCTCTGAATGAAAAGATGTTATCCCCGGAGTAATTGGTTCTCATTTTTTTGTCTTTTGTTGCAGAAGTGATCGTGGTCCGGGTAAAAGTACAGCAGTTATTTCTGCCCCTTCATCTGAAAGGTTTTAGCTTTGATTTTCCATTCTATAGTTTGAGAGATTGATTTTTATTTGCAATCAGCTTTTGTGCATGTCTATTTATTCTTCCTTTAATAGTGCATTTCTCAAATTGTTAGTTATGTGCATTATTTTTCAATAGTTCCATTATATGCTTTCACCTATATATGATTTGGTTGATATCGTCTTGGCTTGACCTTTTTTTGACTAAACTGTTTATCTTCTATGTTACAGGTTTTTAACATCTGCTTTAATGGAAAGAATCCCAAGTAAATGGCCACGTCCTGAATGGCATGCTCCATGGAAGAACTACAGGGTAGGTTCTCACTGTTCTAATAGGATGTTGGTGTCAAAGACCAGTATTAGCTTTGTATTCTTTCTTTCTCTTATCTTGGTTGTGCAATAATTGGGCATGTATAGTGCAATCCCAATGATTTTAGCTTACAGAAACCCTCAATTTTATTCTACCACCTTATTGCTCTGTTAGCCTAGATTCCAGTGCAGCCTAGATTGACTTTTCATGAATGGATGAGTTACAGAATTACTGATGTAGAAAGCTCTGATTATATTTGTTTGAAATTCTTGTGGACAATCTCAAATATCAGGGACAAGTTGTCCTCCTGCTTTGAATTTCCAATAATCATCTCTTGGTAGGAAAGTTTTTTCTATGGTAAAATTTGCTGTTTTACGTATTTTCTGTAGAGGTGTACAAACAGCTTGCTAATTAAACTAAACATAATGGTGGAAGGTGGAGACAATATTCTGTTTTTTATAAATGAACTGTTGTAATGTCCTATCACATATTATGTTTGAAGTTTCCTGTTAAAAGTGTCTCATTTCATGATTGTAGTTATTTCATGATTTATAATGGAACTGCTACACCTTATTACTGGAGAAGTGAACTAGACATAATGTTTGAAGTCCCTGTTAAGAATGTCTTATTCCATGATTGTGGATATTTGTTATAAATTGTGGTATTCTGTAACCATGCTTAATTTTGTGTAATGTCTCATGGTGGCACGTAGGTCTGTATGTTAGAAAACATGTTTATTCTATTACCATAGTTAATTTTATGTGTAATGTCTGGAAATGGAAGGAAGGTCTGTATTTTCTCCTTAATTTAGGGAATAGCTGTCAAGTTCCCTCTAATTATCATGCATGTTGCATTGGCAAGTAGTATATGGCGAACAAAATATTTCCAAAAATCTCTCTGTTAAGAGGCCATTTTGGTAATCTCCCTGGTAAGCTCTTACAAAAAGCAAAGAAAATTTTCATGTTTGCCTGTGGTTCCAGCCAATTTATAGCTAATATCAAATTTTAAGGTTGGTTATTCATAACATTATAATTTATATGTAAATAAATTGGTCGCTATCTTGCTAATGTTTTGATTTTTTTTTTTTTTGCTGACAACAGCTAACCTTAAGAATTTTGTTGTGGCCTTTCAAGTTAAGCAATAATTTTGATATAATTTTTGGTTGAATTATTCTTAACCTGATTCTTTTTTGAGCGAAGGTTATTAGTGGTCACTTGGGATGGGTGAGATCTGTTGCAGTTGATCCAAGCAATACATGGTTTTGTACTGGTTCTGCAGATAGAACTATCAAGGTATTTGATTCTGATATGCATGTTATTATATTATTGTTCTTTATGGGGCATCATAAAGGTGTAGATAGTAGAAACAATAATACTCTTCGTGGGATTCTACTTGTGAGGAGGCTGCCCTTCTGGTGTTATATTTGTGCAAATTGCCAACTTGTTTTCATAATAGTGACTCCAATACTACCTATATATCATATGAAACTAGACATTTGGAAATATTTTGTGGACTTTTCATTTTGACTGGGATATCAAGTCTATTTCTGTCCCATCCAAAAATTTGTATTTCTTTTGCTAAGACATCAATTTTGGCAGATATGGGATTTGGCAAGTGGAAAACTAAAGCTCACGCTAACAGGGCACATTGAACAAATTAGAGGTAAATTACTAATTTATTATTGTTGATGACAACAATTGCTGATGGGTAGAGGATAATAATGTGCTGCTTTTACAGGCCTTGCTGTTAGCACCAAACATACTTACATGTTCTCTGCTGGTGATGACAAGCAAGTTAAATGTTGGGATCTTGAGCAGAACAAGGTCAATTACTTATCTGAGCAATTTTTTGGGATGGAATTTCAATAAACTCTGGAAATTCTTTTATCATTGTGGTTAAAAGCAAGTTTTTTGTTTTAGGTTATTAGGTCATATCATGGTCATCTAAGTGGTGTTTACTGTTTGGCCATTCATCCAACAATTGACATTCTACTTACTGGAGGACGTGATTCTGTCTGCCGGGTATGGATTTGCCAATATAGTTACCATCTGCAATACTGATATTGCCATGCAGTTTGCTTGAGAGTTCCCCCGCTTCTTCAAATGTTTTATCAAATAAAGTTGATTGCTAAGTTTTGTTGCCACAAAATTTTCAGGTCTGGGATATACGTAGTAAAATGCAAATTCATGCACTTTCTGGTCATGATAACACTGTCTGTTCTGTCTTTACACGGCCAACGGTGAGTGTCACAATTTGGCATGGCCATAAGCTGCATACATTGCTGATTTTGTCAATGGTGGATGTTGTTTATATTTGATATGCCATTCTCCATAAAACTGGAATGAAATTGATGCAGTGGTTGTTTTAGTTTTAAGTTGTCTGATGTGATAAATGGGAGCACTTTTGTAAAGATTTGACATTTAATTGCAGCAAGGAAGTTTATGTCTTCATTATTATTTACCTTCTTTTTGCTATTTGTTTGTGCGGTTTTTCAGAAACCTCAGGCTTATAATTCTTTATTTAATATTTTTACAGGATCCTCAAGTTGTTACTGGTTCTCATGACACTACCATTAAGTTCTGGGACCTTAGATATGGTAATTCATGGTTTATTTTCTCTATTTCCTTCTGGTTATTTTTTGTGTAATGCCGTCATATGCAAGTGTCATTATGTTTTTGGTGATCTAACATACAATACATCCTCACAGGTAAAACAATGTGTACACTTACTAACCATAAAAAATCTGTGCGAGCAATGGCCCAACATCCTAAAGAGTATGTGTCCCTACCGATCATTTGTTACTTGTAAAATTATGAAACATGGTTAGTTATATTTTCTTGGTTTAAACATTCAATTTTCTTTTGTCTTAACAGTCTTTCCTTTGTGTTTACTGCAGGCACTGTTTTGCATCTGCATCAGCTGACAATATTAAGAAATTCAGCCTTCCAAAAGGAGAATTTTTGCACAATATGCTGTGAGTTCTTAGACTTATTTTTGTGTGAAACGTTTTAGGGGATCATTAAATAAAAAATCAGATCTTTCCTGTTGGCTTAAACCTGAAAACCAGCAATTTGAATCAATTTCCTGGATGTTCAATATGCTGGATGATTAACTCCAAAACTTCAAATAATGTTGGATCTGTTTCTATTTGAAATTTTCCAGATCTTTCATGATTCTGTGGTCAAGTTAACTCACCTTTTAGTTGAAACAATTGTGTGATGTCAGTCTTGCAATGCAGATCTTGGAAGGCCCAACCTCTCTTCCTTTCACGAAGTGATATAGATGTTTTTCTGTTTTCAGTGTTTGGGGGTTAATTAAAATTTTAGGAGTGTCGCTGTTGCTGAATGTTGAGAATTCATGAAAGTTGGGATAATGGGATGTTGTCAAATAATTTTTATATTGATAATGCCGGTCTGAAGGCAGAAGTAATTTTGTTCCTAGCTCACCCTATCTTTGCATACCTTCGGAGATTTGAAAAAGAATAGGACTTTGTTTAATTTATGAGCACACAAGCAGTATTAATCTAGCCAATTTTTACCCTACTATTTCTATCCAAACAACATAGTGTGCACCAAAGATCTGTTTGAAGTACTTTTGCACCTGTGTAGATGGTATTTAAAATCTGACATTGTTAAGTAACCTTTAATTAGGATTTCTAATAACTGACCAGTGCATTCTTGTTTTCTGATTTATTTGCAGCTCTCAGCAGAAAACTATTATCAATGCAATGGCTGTCAATGAGGAAGGTGTAATGGTTACAGGAGGTATGAATCTAAAACAGTCAGTAAATTTCCTTTTTTTAGTGAGTAGTCAGTAAAATTCTTTAAGGGAATATGATTTGTGGGAATTTCAAAATTGAGTGTTCAAATTTCATGACATGCATACTCTTTTATGCCCTGACTCTTGGCTGTTTCTGTGTTTGAAGGTGACAATGGGAGTATGTGGTTCTGGGATTGGAAGAGTGGTCACAATTTCCAGCAATCCCAAACCATTGTGCAGCCTGGTATGTATATATTTGCACCACTTTTGGTGTTGTATTTTAGAAGTTTATAGACAAGATGCACACCTCAAGTTACTCTTTAATTATCGCCTGTTGTCATTTCTATAGGCTCATTGGACAGTGAAGCTGGTATTTATGCATTAACCTATGATGTTACGGGCTCGAGGCTTATAAGTTGTGAAGCTGACAAGACAATCAAAATGTGGAAAGAAGATGAAACTGCCACTCCAGAAACCCATCCTCTTAACTTTAGGCCGCCTAAAGATATCCGGCGATTCTAGTTGCATCTCATCTCTTGCTTGGCCAACGGCTTTGTATTATATTGTTTTCACTATCATTTTATAAAACATCTTGTGCTAACGACGGAGGCAAGTTTATTCTACGGACAAAATGTAGAACTATAATCGAGGGAGCCAAGCCAATACAATTTTGTTAGCTATTTTTGGAGGTCATGTATGTAAAACTGTCTCTTGAGGTTGTGAGCTGAATATGGTGTGCAGGCAAGATTTGGGAATAGAAAGCGCCCAAGCTTCTCTTCCTAGTATCGATGTTGAGCATGATAGTAATATTTAAGAAAAAGTTTGATACACTTTCAATTTCAAGAGTATAGGGCACGTTCTCTTATAGACAGAGAGGTTTATAGAACTATAGATCTCATAATTTGTGAAAGAAAGCCAATCCAATGTGTCTTGAAAAGAGTGCATGCAGCACAATTGTAAATTAATCTACAATGCTCTAAAAAAAGTGTATGTATCAAGACTAATATTAATTGTGCATTGTGTCCTGGGGTGTAGAACCCAATGCTGCGAGTAAGGTGTAGATTAAAATTAAAATTTAAAGATATGTTTTCTAACCTATTATTTACATTATTTTAATTTTTTGATTTTGTGATTTTAACAAGGGGTGAAAATAAGAGTGGTAGCTCATGGCAATTGGAATTTTTTTTTTTATTTTACATGTAATTTTTTCAAAATATTTGTTAAATTAGCCACTTTATTAGATTAGCCTCTATACAATTCCTCACCCTCTATTCATAAATAAAGAAGATTATATAATAAAAATGTGTAAATTTTATTTATTTTTAGATGAAAAATTAATTGAAGTAAATAAAGTATTGATATAATAAACGATAAATAAGTCAATTTTTCCCGTTGTATTAAATTCTGTCCGATCCTTACCATTGACGACAGATAGCACGAAAATGCTGAGCAGCAGATGGGACATGGACCACATAGGACTGCCCAGACGTCGATAACACCTTCCTCAGCGGTCAGCGCTTTCAATGATAAAATAATTTGTATTTTTTGCATGCGTAGGTTTCATCTGATCAGTTCCCAAAATAAAATCAGATTTTTGCAAGTAACGTGCACCCATGCACCCCCTTTCCCTTACATCTAAGATATTATTAATGTATAAACATCCTTTGATATCTCCTTATGTTTTTTTTAATAATATCTTAATATTGGATAACTTCTGACAAAGTTACTTCATAAAAATAAAGCTATTTAATAATATTTTTTTATTTTTATATATTTATCTTAAATAACAGATAAAATAAAATGGATAATGTCTGAGTCTTAATTAATGTATGATGTGTTAAAAGTTTTCTCATATTAATAATTTTTTATTTAATTTAAATATGCATTAATAGTTCTTATCATCCATCGGAGCCAGTATAAGTTGCTATATAAGACATACATATTCTGTCCATATATTATAATTACAATAAGTAAAAATTTTATCAAGTATCATATAATTTAATTTTATGGTAACCTTTTTGATGCATCAAAATAAAATTCATTATATATAGTATTACATTTTAGTATGATCAAAAAGCGGTAATGGAACCGTCCCCTGATGAATTAAATTCTAACGACAGCTGTGAGACCAGAACCGTTACACATTGACTACATACAAACTATTATTTGTTTGTTTTTTTCTATTTACCTTTTAGCACATCTCTGACATTTTGAACGCATAAAATACTGGCCAACTTATCACAAGCCACCAAGTATGCTTTATTTTATTATTACTGGCAGACTAGAAATTCTTGCAAAATGTAATTTATGTGAATTTAAAAGAATAAATGGACACAACCATAAACATGGATTTTATGTATGCTAATGGGTTTTATAAATATTGTGTTTATTTTGTTTAGTTTAACAATAAATCAGATATACATAAAAATATGCTTTAACAGATTAAGAGATTTTTCTATATTTTAATTATACCACATATCTTTACTTTATTCAAAATTTAAAAATAAAAAAAATTAAAATTTTAATATACATAGATATAAAATAAATAAATAAATAATAAAAGCTAGAATTACCATTTATTTAACAGGCAGAAGAAGATCATTTTATACCTGAAACATACAATAATTTATTTGCAATACCAAAAAAAAAAAGTAACCAAACAAACACATCCTTGAGCGATTATAAGGGCAAATTTCATGCACGAAGAGTGCTCAGAGCAACCTCCTATTTCTCTCTGTGTTTCTTTCTTCTCCCGAAACTCTCTCTGTTTGTGTTATTGCCTCCGAGAAAGAGGAACTCCAGGAAAAATGACTCCTGAGCTGATTCGCAGAAACCAAACCCAGAAAGACACTCCCGATCCGCCGAAAATTTCTCCGGGAAATTCCACAACCTCAGTTCGCTCCTATCTTCGAGAGCGAGTGTTCCTCATCCTCGTCGGCATCTCCATTGCCGCTCTGTTCTTTACTGTCCTTCCTCGTCAATCTTCATCCACCAACAACCTTTTGATCCATGACTCGCTCGTCCAATCGGAGTTGCCTCTTCCGTTGCGGCGGGTCCTCTTGGATGACGGCAGCTCTGCGGAGGTTGCTGCGATGAGGAGGGTTCCTCTGGGTTTGAAAACGAAGAGCAAGAGGATCGTAGTGACCGGCGGGGCTGGGTTCGTCGGAAGCCACCTTGTGGACCGTCTGATAGAGAGGGGTGACAGTGTGATTGTGGTTGATAATTTCTTCACGGGAAGGAAAGAGAATCTGCTTCACCATTTTGGGAACCCTAAGTTTGAATTAATCCGCCATGATGTTGTTGAGCCAATTTTGTTGGAGGTTGATCAGATCTATCACTTGGCTTGCCCTGCTTCGCCAGTGCATTACAAGTTCAATCCTGTCAAGACCATCATATCCTTTTTCTTTTTCTGCAAAAATCCTTCCTTTTATTTGTTAGAATGTCGTTTTCTTTACTGGTTGATAGATAGTTGTGAACATGTTTATAAAACCATATTGTTTGAATGCTTTGCACTCTGATTTTTATGAATAGTAATATAGATTATTTTTTAGTCATAATTTGTTTTCCTTTGCTACGGCACAAAAAAAAAAAAAAAGGTTACTTTTGATAATGATTAATGGTCATCGTTTATAGGAAAATGATATATATATATATAAGCCAAAAAAAAAAAGTTTAATTTATGTCCTTATATTTTGTTTCAAAGGTTGTAGCTTTTAATTAGGGAGTTTTGGGTTTTGTGTGACTGATCGGTGTTATGCTATTTGTTAATGAAACTGATGTACAATGAAATCACAATTGTTTGAATCCAACCTTCTGATAAAGTGAATCTATTTCAAACAAATTTCATCTTTAAATAGCTCTTTTCAAAGTAAAATTAATTGAAATCCTTGATTCTGAATGTGTTTTGCACAAGACCAATGTGGTGGGGACACTAAACATGTTGGGATTGGCAAAGAGAGTAGGTGCAAGGTTCTTGCTGACAAGCACAAGTGAGGTGTATGGTGATCCTCTTCAACACCCTCAAGTTGAGACCTACTGGGGCAACGTCAATCCCATTGGTAACATATCTATATTCTAAAACCAAGCATACATCTTGAATTTATACCATTTCTTTTTCTATTTCTTCATTATCCTATCATGTTAAAGAGGAATAAACATATAATTTTCATATGCAGTAAGAATTAGAACTCCTTTTTATGTGTAATAGAATTTACAAAAAAAAATTTGTATCTGTTTTTCTAATATGATAAGAAAATGATCAAATCCATACATCTCACTCTGTGTACCCTTTCAAATCTAAGCTTTTAAGTGCTGTTTTTATTTAATCACTCATCCACTGCACCGCATGTTATGTAGGTGTAAGAAGTTGTTACGATGAGGGAAAACGCACGGCAGAGACACTGACCATGGACTATCACAGAGGTGCCGGTATTGAGGTTAGTATACGTAATTTTTATATTATACTTGTTATTTGTTGTGTTGCAGTGGATTATTATTTCGTTATTTTCAATTAATAAGACAAGTTGATATTGGTCAAGAAACTCAATAGTTCAATATTATTTTCAATTAAAAGATTTTTGAGAAATTTCTAACTGCATCATCACTGTTTTTCGTCTTTGTTATATATGTTACAGGTACGGATTGCTCGTATATTCAACACATATGGACCCAGAATGTGCCTTGACGATGGCCGTGTAGTTAGTAATTTCGTTGCTCAGGTTAGGCTAATCTGACGTTTTTTACTCTGTTATTAAGAATTGTTGCTATATTTCTGTCTATTTCCGGTTCATTTCATTTTATAAACCACGTATGTATGCAGGCACTAAGGAAGGAACCCTTAACTGTCTATGGTGACGGAAAGCAGACGAGAAGTTTTCAATACGTTTCAGACTTGGTAAACATATTCTTGCATCTTTATAACATGCTTTAAATAAATTTAGTGTTATATATTTTAGTTCTGTATAAAGATAGATGGGATTGATCTATAGATTTATCTATTTCTTTAGACTTTTTTTTTTTAATTTTCATCCTTTTTTCTATTTTTAATAATTGATTTAAATTGAATTGAGCTTGGTATTTTAGTTAGAGTGGACTCTGATGTGAATCTCACCTGCAAAATTTATGGAATAATTTTAAAGTGATAACTACTTGTGTTATATTAAGGATGAAAAATGATATTTACATGTCAGGTGGAAGGCCTGATAAAATTGATGGAAGGTGACCATGTCGGCCCATTCAATCTTGGGAATCCAAGTGAATTCACCATGCTTGAACTAGCTCAAGTGGTGCAAGAGACAATAGACCCAAATGCAAAGATCGAGTACAGACCAAACACAGAAGATGACCCACACAAGAGAAAGCCTGACATTTCTAAGGCTAAGGAGCTTCTTAATTGGCAGCCAACTGTGTCCCTCCTCAAGGGACTTCCTCTTATGGTCTCTGACTTCCGCCAAAGGATTTTTGGTGACCTTAAAGACTCTGCGGCCAAGGCTTCTGCAGCCACTCAATAGATTTAATCAAGAGAAAAAGAATTCAATTAATTACAGAATAAGAGGGGATCGGCTTCATTAATTTTTAATTCTATTATATATATATATAGGTGTTAATCCTGGATATAAGGATATATAGATGTATGGCAGCAAATAATTAAGCAGCATCACTGCCAAGATTATTTGATAAGGACTTACACATTTCTTTTAGTAGGTTGGATGCTCCATTCTTTGTTGTTTAGATCCACATTGATGAGATTGATCATCTAGTGCTTGGGTTGTTCTAACAAGATGATATATATATATAGCTTATATCCTTTTAAGTCAAAAATCTTATAATGGTGTTTACAAGTTGGGCCTTCAAGTTGTAGGCACACAACAAACAAGGTGTAGCCCTTCCTTTTGTTCGGTTGTGAACAACACAATCCAAAATAACCAAAAAACAACGATACAATCTGATCCACTGGGAATTTATATTATTATTTATTATTTTTTAATAACTTAAAAAAATATCCTCTCAATTTTACCATTCACTCAATTAGTATTGAAAAAACAATATGACTAGATCTGTTTAGGTCCCCTTAAATAGCCACCGTTTATTTTTTTAAGTTTCATATGCACAAAATGAGTGCAGATGGGGATTACTCCTTGACTTAGCCCCGCATTTTTAATGCCGGTTTAAATTATAATATCTAAATAATTGATCTATTTAAATATAAGAACTAAAATAATTAGTAAGTTTTTTAATTTTATTTTATATAATTTTTATTTTCAATTTAATCCTGAAAGATTTAATTTTCTTAAGTCTTCCTTTGTCTAACTCCAATGTTATTAATCAAAGTAATAATCTAAAAACTAAAAGTTTGACTTGATGTAATTAAATAAGATTTATATAAAATTAAATATCTATATAAATTAAAATAATAAAAAATAAAAAAAATTATTATCATGTATCTTTATTTTTAAATTAAAGTCATATTTAGGGGTGATAAACGGACCGTCGGTCCGCGGGCTTTGCGGATCGGTCCGCAAAAAAATTGGTCTGCATAAATGCGGGCCTAAACGGATCAAGCCCGTTTAGGCCCGCATTTATGCGGACTAAGTCCGGTCCGCACGGACCGGCTAATTTTCCATTAAATTAGTTTAAAATCCGCGAACTTTGCGGACCGGTCCGTATTTTTTTATGGACTGGACCAGGTAAAACTTGGTCTGCATAAATACGGGCCTAAATGGACCAAGCCCGTTTAGGCCCGCATCCCCGCGGACCGATCCGTTTATCATTTCTAGTCATATTGTTAGTTTAAAACATGGAGGATGCCACACAATTATAATATTATATAAAATTTTAAATTTTTATATCATCAATCTTGTTAACAAATGCTTGAGGTAGATGGACAAAATGATTTAATTAAATCATATTAAAATTTTCAATAATTAAATTAAGAATAGAATTTAAATAAATAATAAATTAAAAAACTTGACCTATTTTAATCAAAATTTTATTCCATCCATTTCTTTTTATCTATAATTTAAGATAAATATATAAGGATTAAGAAACTAATAAATAATTTTAATTTTAGAAGAGAAGAGTTATATTTTATTAATTTATCTAAATAAAGAGTCAATTGATACATGAAATAGTTGTGAATTATTAAAATGATACGAATAAAATAAAAATATTAAATATATTTTTTAATTTTCTAAAATAATAAATAAAAATGATAAATGATAAATAAAAAATAAAAGGAATATGTAATAGACTTAAAATTTCAATGTCAACACAGAATTAAAATATTTTCAAATTTAATGATTTGATTTTATTGAAGGAGTACAACCAAACACAATCAGCTGAGAGATATTAATATAAAGGCATATCACAAGATCCTCGTCAATCTTGAGATATCATAAACAAAAGTAAAAGAGATTAGACTAAGAGAGAGAGAGATAGAGAGAAGTGTAAATGCTGGAGTTGGCCTAATCATTTTGATTCATTTCATCCTTATCATGATTGCTGCCACCAGATGGCTCACGATTACTGCATCAACATGATGTCCACTTCACCTCTGGGCCCATCCACTTAACCGCCTCTATTATTAAAAGGATGAAGTTGGAATTCTCATTAGGTTTATTCTCAAAATTTTATAATAAATTGTTAACGAATTAAATAAAAATAATTAAATTTTTATATTTTTAATATAATTAAATAAATGACTGATTAATTTAAAGGCTGGTTAACAAGACAAAAAAAAACTGATATTAAAAAAAGCTTAGAGTATTATTATCGAGCTTTAATTTAAAAACTATTATATTTAACCTCTCGTTAAGGACTATATTAAGATATTTTCTGCACATCAAATCATCAATCCTATTTTAAATTAATTAATTAATTTTTTATAAAGTCCATAATTTTACTCTTTTTTTTTTTGAGATTTGACATTTGAATTAGATAAAGAAAAAATAATATAGTGATATTATTTAGAGATAAGTATCTCAAGGCGCCGGTGGACGGGGCAATGGTAGTGATCCACGCGTGGCAGTCACTGTCGGAATGCGGTCACTTCGGATAAGATTCACGCATCCATGCACCTTTGCCCACTTGTTTTCGCACACCCTGGTTTTTATTTTTAACAGCAGTGATCTGATTAACTGGTCGGTTACGTTTCATAAAATTCACTATTTATTATTAATTATTTATATATAATTATATAAAAATAAATATATATTTTATAATTTATTAAATATTTTTTAAAAATAAATAATTATAATTATAATTTATTATATTTAATATATTTTTAAGAAATAAATAATTATAATATATTATTTATTAACTTCTATTTAAAACTTTATTAATATGAACTAATGTATTAAAAAATAACAAATAATAAATTATAATGATCTATTTCTTAAAAAATTTAATTTGATAAATAGTATATTAAAATTTAAAATATTATTAATATAAAAGAATACTTAAAAAATAATAAAATATTTTTATATTTTTATATATTACTTTACATATAAATAATTAATTTTATTAAATATTTTTATATAAATAATTAATATTATCAGTAAATTGTTAATATGAACTAATGTGATATACTAATTATTAAATAGGATTTTA
>JANHAO010008715.1:0-19009 GCA_026873985.1 Saraca asoca | reverse complement strand
TGAATTGGAATATGATGATATAAATCTTGAACATTTTGAGAACAATAGTAATCATGTGGATGGTTTCAATTTTAGAAATGATTTGGCCAAGGAGATTATTGGCAAAATAAGTAAAAAGTTACAACAATGGAAAGCAAGATGTTTGTCCCAAGCTGGTAGGCTTATCTTATGTAAAACAATTGTTCAATTTTGCTTATGTACCATATGACTACCATGAAGTTTTCCAATCACCATTTAATCAAATTGAGGTCTGCTTCAAAAATTTTTGGTAGGGTAACTTTGCTTGGGATAAGTTATTATTGCCAATATCTTTAGGGGATTTAGGTTTTCTTAAAATGGAAAATTTTTAATAAGGCTATGGATGCCAAACAAATATGGAGGATCATCTTTAATCCTAATAAGCTTGTGAGTAAGGTAATCATTTAAAAATATGGGAAAGAAAAGTTAAAAGGCATCACTAATCCTCATTCAAATTCTTGTTAGAGATGGGCTGATATATAGAAAAATGTTGCCATTGTTACTGAGAAATTATTTTAGTAGATAGGATCAGGTGATAGGGTGTCTTTGAAGTGTAAATTCTGGTGGCAGGTTTCATATCCTATCCCTAACCATGTAGGCACTGTCAAAGACCTCAGACTAGGTTATTCTAGAAATTGGTGTAGGTACAATATCTAGTCTTTTTATGATCCTCAAACATGTATTTCAATCTTCAAAACCCCTTTATCACATTTTGGGGCTGTTGACTGGTTAACTTGGACAAGCTCGATCTAGGATTCTTATTTTGTTAGAGTAGGTTATTTGATGTTGATGAGATAGTATATTGAGTAACACCAACAAATCCAATTTCCTTGGAGGTCCTTGTAGAATTGACCCTTGCCTCAGAGTTATTGTTTTTCCTTTGAAAACTGTCATTAAAGTTTGCATATGAGATTTATCTTAATTGCTAGAAATCTTGAAGTTCCTTTCTCCAATTAGGTAAATGAGACCATATTTCATCTTTTTCTCTAGTGCCAAATTATGAGAGCTGTTTGGTTTGGAATTGATCAATCTGTAAGAGCTCATGCTTTTCACCCATAAAATGTCATTGACTGGTTAAAGTGTTGAATTGAAACCCTTGCATACTTTGTACCTAATCAAAGCTTGGAGAAGAGATTATAGTCTCTGTCAGTAGAGGAATAATTTTGAACTACAACATCTTTTATTCCCTTCAGTTGATAGCATTACTACTTCCAACTTCCATTCAACATACGGAGTTATATATCAGATGACTAAAATCAGACATCATCAAAGTAGCAACATACAATGTAGATGTCTTATGATTGCAAGAGAAACATATTTGCTGGGAGAGGTGTACTATAGTTCCAAATCAACTATTTCTACTATAATTCTTTCTATTGCTTTAAAGCAGTTTTTGATGTCTTATTCACCTTCATCTTTTCTCACCTATTTTGATTGCATCCAATGATACACTAGTTAAAGAATGCATTAACAGTAGGACAAGTCACATGCATATTTAAGTGATTTGGTATAATATCAAATATCTTTTGGAGGACTCTACTGACATCTATTTAATCAATCTTGATAGTTCACCTTTTACAAGTTTAGATATTTTCAAGTTTTCTAAAGAAAGTAATTGTTTAGCCTTAGATAAATGGCATCTCTTTCCCTTGTAATAGTTTCTATTTTCTATTTTAAAGAATAGTTTTAGATGTTGTTCAAGAAGCATTTGCAAGCAAAAATAGTATTGTGGCAAGCCTAGCTAATGAGATTGATATGACAAATGAAAACTTGAATAAGCTATAGTACAAATACAATAAGAAGACTATGTCCTTAAATAGGATGCTTAAGAAGAAAAAACAAGCTCTACAAAGATTTTCCCAATGAAACAAAAGAGAATGTTGATGCCTCTAAAGATGAGAAGTTTAACTATAAAAGTGAAACAACTTAAACAAATAAGACTTAGAATAATGGTGGAAGTGGAAAAGAGAACACTGATGCTGTCAAGCTTGAGAAGTCTAAGAGTGATGCTCGAACAGGTGAAACTAAGGAAACATCAGATTCCCTTGCAAATGAAACCTTAGATGAAGTTGAATAGGATACCATTGACACTTCTGATTCCCATACACACATAATAGAAGTTCAAATTGATCTAGAGGTAGTGCCTGATACCAAAATGAAGGGAATAATGGTGATGAACATTCTTGTTTGTATAGATCTTGTGGCCAGATATCTAAAAAATAGATAAAACTTTGTCAAATTTTTGGTAGAAATGTTTGTATGCATATCTAGTTGTGTGTTGGTATAGTTATGTGCCCTAGCTTGTTATTTTGTGTGGTTAGGCTTGTAAAGGGTTTCCTAACGGTGACCTTATATGCCAGTCACATTCCATAAGTCGGGCATGACACTTTGCATGGAAGGCTTATTATAAGGCAATCTGTCACTCCAACTCGAGCATCACATGCTTGTGCACTAGCAAATGTAAGTTCTACGATCATTGCTGCAAAGTCCATCTCATAACTATGATGCGCTAGCTTCTTAGTATCTCAAAATGATCCCTTTGAATCATTGACTTAAATATAATCATGCCCTCCGACATAATCTGAGACTCCTTCCATTAGATTTGTTGTTAGCTTGATGCATCCCTCTAGATGTTTCAACCTTTTAGTTATCGTGTGGTCACGCACTCTTATATAACCAAGGCTTTATCCTCTAGCTCTACCAATTGTTAACTTATTGCTCTAGACGTGGTTGGGCTTTCTAAAAAGACCAAGGGTCCTCCTGGGCCTCTTTTTGCTAAACAGGCCATTAATTCTCACATCCCTTTGGCTGGTTTACATTCCCTCGAATGCTACTATGAATGAGTGTATAACCAACATCACTGCTATACAGCAAGCCCCTTGACTTGTGCACACTCTTACACTTGATGCACCAATAACGTTCCCACAATTGCAACGTTCTTGCACTTTGGTCTAAGATCTACTCCAACCTTATTAACATCATGGCCAAGTTTTCACCACCTGACTCATTAGTTAATACACCCTATCTACCATGTCCTCTTGCCTACCTATCCTTCCTGCATGCTTCTCTAAATGCATGATGAGGTCTTGGGCACTTAATAAGATTAGCACTTAGTGTGAATTCAAGTCTATGTGACCACTCGATATGCCCTCTAGCAACCAAGTTTGGATATCAGATGTTATGGGCCAATAGCTATCTAGTTGAAATTATACGGCACATGCAGACCACTCTTGGCCAACATGTCAACCTTCCAACAATTTTAAATCACACTTGGATAGATAAATAGGACATCATGGATTTTGTCACCTAGACAAAGAAAGTCCTATGCACAACATGCCCAAAGGCAACATAAGCCTATAAACTAAAGCAATCGAGCCATAAGAATGCCCTATAGAAGTATTAGTACGTAATGGACAAGAAGCGATTGAATAGTGAGAGGTATAACTCATTTTATTGCTTATGCCTCATCACATAGTTCAGAGTGTGTAAAGGGAGGCAGCAAGCCAACACACTCCTAGATACCCTAGACTAGTGCCAACAAGCCCTAAATGAACACCCAAGAAGGTCCCAATGTGCCTTTAATGAACCCTAACAAGCTGTCAAGACTTCTCCCTAAAGAATATTTTAAGCCAAAAGTCAAATGGCAAAAATACATATACTTTTTTTCAAATTGGTATAAGGCTTTTTCTCATAACTTTGGATGAAGATTTTTCACCATCTTATATAAATACAAAGCAAAAAAAAAAAAAAAAAAAGCAAAGAATGCGGTATGGACACCACTGTTGCGTCAATATTTTATGCTTCGTTGAATTTCATTTGAATTATTTTTTTCTATTTTGTTTATATGTTAGTTTTTCATGACAATCAACATATTAATTTTCAACATATTTATATAAACATGATTGCTACTTCAATATTATATATTTGCATTAAAATTTGAATTATTTCTATCTATATACATCGGTTGTTACTAAAAATCGACGCCTAATTTATGTATTTTCATATATCCAAATATAAATACATTGAATTTATTTTGAATTATTTTAACAATTTTATAGTCTTGGTAGTTGTATGTAAACAAATTGATTAAGGATTCAATTGATAAATTAATAAAAAAAATTAGTTTAGTATAATCAAATAAGTCATGAATTATATTATAATAAAATTCTTTAAAATAAAATTAAATAAGAATTTAATTAATAAATTAATAAAAAAAATTGAAAGTTAAGGAGTTATAACTTTTAAAAATGATCTATAGTAAAATGGTATAAATTAAATAATTCTAAAAATACGTTAGTTTCTTAAGTCAAATCGACATCATACGTGATATTAAGTTTAAACATTTATTTTATAATAATAATTAATATTGTAAGTTTTCTTATATTTATAAAAACACAACCACCTCTATATATATGTCAACTTATTTTTCATTTAACATTTATTTAATGATATCATTTATGTATTTTGTAATAGTAGATCAAAGAAAATAAAGTATCAAATAAATTTTAACAATGGATCTCTTATTCATAACGATATATGCTAATTATACAAAATCAATTTTGTACGACTTAGTGAAGTTCAACAATTGATTTTGAAATATTTTTCAAGCACAATACTTTGGTAGATCAAAGAAAATAAACTATCAACTAACATTGAAAGTTTTCCTATATTTATAAAAACACTACTACCTCTATATATATGTCAACTTATTTTTCATTTAACATCTATTTAATGACATCATTTCTGTGTTTTGTAATAGTAGATCAAAGAAAATAAACTATCAAATAAATTTTAACAATGGATCTCTTATTCATAACGATATATGCTAATTATACAAAATCAATTTTGTACAACTTAGTGAAGTTCAACAATTGATTTTGAAATATTTTTCAAGCACAATACTTTGGTAAAGTTATTGAACGAATTTTGTGATTTTTATTAAAAAAATTATAAAATTTGTAATTTAAAAAAACAATAATTTCACATGGATTTAAAAAAAAACAATAACTCTATGTGTTTACCTTATTATTATTATTATTATTATTATTATTATTATTATTATTATTATTATTATTATTATTTCTTTAATACAATGGTTAGTTATATCTACAATTACAAGAGGAAAACGTAGCTGGTGGCTTATGTTTAAGAATTTACTCCGAAGTCGCTTCACATCCATCAATTAGGGTCATTACCCACGGTAAAAATGCATGCATGTGGATGATCAAAGATAATATGATGGTATAGATGTGATTAATTTTACCTTTAGTCCTAAATGTTTACATGTGCTTTCAATTTGATGCTTAAAAATTGTTGATATTATGCTTTGACCCTTTCGAAATTTAAAATTTTCATTTTTAATTTTTTTTATATAACATTTGGTTAAGTGTAATGGAATGAAAATTAGAATGAAATGATTATTTCATAATTATATTTAGTATGACTAGGAATGGAATATACAATTCATTCTATATTTATATTTGGTACAACAAAATATTGTAGAAAAGGAATGGAAAGAAAAAACAATCAATTACAATAATACTTTTATAACAAAAAATAATGAAATATTTCCCTAAAAGAACTAAAAAATACTTCAATTCTTCAAATTATATAACATCATATCATATATAAGTTAGTAGATGATATTGCAATACTAACAAAAAATAATTATATCATATAAGTTAAATAATTAAATCATATTCTTCATATATTCATTATGCTAATTGTCAAAAATTAGTATGGCATTAATTTGTTCTTTAAGTATACTTATCTTCTTTTCATAAATTTGACTATCTTTATATATCAATAAATTCTAATTCATTGATTTTATTTTATATTAAATAGATTTTATAATAAATAATATTTATTTTATAAATCAAATAAAAATATTTTATTTTAAATTATAGTGCTAAAATATTTTTATAGTAAAAGTATTGGAAAGCTAATACTATTTTATGATTTATTAATATAAGGATAATTTTAAAAGATGCAAGGGATAAGAGTATAAAAAGATCATTCTATAAATGATGGAATGAACCATTACATAATTTTTATGATAAAATAGGTGTCCACCAAACAAATTTTTTACTCGTTATATTCCAACCAACCAAATGTATCATTATAGTGTTCCACTACTATTGATAGATTACACAATATGCATTTGGACATACATTGCACATAGGTTATTTTTATTTAAGAAAAATATAAATTATCTCCTTCAACTTTGGGTAGTTGCATTTAACTCCTACAATTTTATTCATAAATGGTAAATTGTACCCACATAAGATCTTTTTCCATGACTTCAGAAATAATTTAAGCATCATATTATACTAACATGAAGATTAAAATGCATGATCGTGGCCATATATTTTTCAACCTGCATTGTGTAGGACAAGGTAACCCATGCCCAAGAAGAGAGTGAATTAGGAAAATCTCTTTGATTTATGAAAGCCATGAGATGTTTTCAATTCAAACAATCCAAAATAATTGGATTAAGATGTTTGCACACAAGAAATAACAAGTTAAACTGCTTGCACAAAGCAACTCAATTAGCTATACAAAGCAAAGCATTAATGAGCATATTTCAAGATAGAAATTAATTCTTTTATGAAAACTAACTTAATGGTAAAAAGATAGACAGTGAAAATCAAAATAATCAACAAATTTCACAATGGAAATAGAGCAAAGCAAAACCTCATCCAACAATAAGAGCAAAGGTAAATATCAAAATATAGGTTGCTAGAAAATAAAGAGAGTAAGGATAGAGAGATTCAAACTTAAGATTTATAGCGACTCCCCCTTGAAAAATACTCTTCAAGGAACATTCACTTCTAAGCTCTCAACCAACCTTAAATCCACTAAAAATAATAGTCCCCCCACATTTGGACAAGCACAAGAAGAAGCTTTTACAAATAATTGTTTACTTACAATCAAAAATCATTTTTGATAAGCTCAACCATTTACTCAAAAGGAGAAAACAAAGAGCTTAACCACTCTTTAAACCTAGGTAAGGATACCCCTAGGAAACCTAATACTTTTTGAAAGATTTTATAGAAAAACTAAAGAACTTTGAAGTTTGGATTACAAATTGAAGCCCAATAGATATAGAATCAATCAAATCTAGCTCATATTAAAGAAAATAGATAAAGAGATGAAGCACAAACGAAAACGTAATGTTTTCCTCTCAAGAATTTGGTTTTTGCTACTGAAAATGTGTGTGAAATAAGTATTTATAGCAAATAAAATCAAACTTTAAAAAACTAGTTGTTATATACAAATCTGGTTATGTGATTATGATCGTGGGTTTAAATTTTGAAATTCAAGTAGAATCATGGGGTTCAAAATTGAAACACTCAATTCAAATTGCTAAAATACAATATAAAATATGATTTTGCTTGCCTAAAGGACAGATTTAAATGCGATCAAAATCAAAAATAGGCTATGAAGAATTCGATTTGAATCGCACAAAAGTAGTTTAAATTTTGATTCAAATCGCAAGGTTGAATGCTTACCCTATTCTTGCGATCATGATCATGAAAATAGTGTAAAGTGTCCCGATTTAAATTGTGAAATCTGGAGATAAAGAATAAACTTTTTCAAATCTATTTTAAACCAATTTACTCCATTTTAACTTTTATAATTCAATCCAAAAATATAATTCCAAATTGAATGAGTATGGCAAAACATTTAATAACAAGCTGGAATATTTTTGGTGAAAAATTTCAAATCTAAAAATGTATTTTCAAGATTAAACAAATTGATAAATCATGTAAGTACATCTTTGAATGTTTTTTTATCAAAATCTTGAGGCAAACTTTCAAAGGTAATTTTAAAATAAATGAGCTCCATTTCAAATATTCCAATACCTTTACATTTTATTTAGAGCTAAACCTAAACAAGAAAAGTCAATACTTGACTCCAATGCTCACTCTCTTATCTTTGGAGAATCCTATAACATGAACTTAAATTTTGCAATCCATATAGTTAGTTCAATATAACTTATCATCATGCATGATTCAAATATATAACCAAAACCAATTAGCATAAGAGCATGCATTATAATGTCATCATATATATTCATTGACCATAGTATAGCATTCCTATTAATACTTATAAGTGATATAGCATTAAGCATATTGAACATTGATACAACATAAGGACATACATTACAATATATTCACCATTTACTACTTGTTATCATCAAAATTAATCACTTAAAGCTTTTGGGCTAATAATCTCCTCCATTTTAATGATGACAAATTACTAAAGAAAAATATATTCAAGATAATGATTTAATCAATTAAGCTCAACAAGAAATCAATATATTAAAAGCACAACATATTTTTCTTTTCATTTTCTTTTCTTGTCCCCTTATTTGACATCAACAAAAAGGATATAGTAACATATTAAAATAATTGATGACAAAGAAAGATTAATTAAAGCAAGGCTCCCCTTAAGAGTAAGACTCCCCCTTAATTATCAACTGTCATGACCCAATTCCTAGATCCGTGACCAGCGTAGAAGGTCATCCGTAGGAAACCCCCTACAAGCCTCACTATACATATTGACCTATAATTACACTTTCATTTCTGCTGAAAATTCGATAGAATCTCCCTTATAATCTGGACACCCAGGCTCAAGGCCATAATATACAATAAGGGCCACACGCCCATCAGAACCTGTATAATAATTAAACAAATATACAGTGGCCTAATCTAAACATTTACAACCTGTTGGGCGTCCAGAATTTAATTACAAACATAATACAAAAAATAGTACAATAAATCAATATGAATTTATACAATACATCTGTAGACAAATCGTATGAGCCAGATACGCAGCAAAATACTAAATTACATGGTAGCCCAAACTATACATTTATTCTACTAATCATACAAACGTAATATAATACGTATTCACTAATTTACCAGTTGCTACATTTCTTGATATACTTATTTTGATTATTCACTATTTATACTCTTGTTATTTTATTCCTTTGTAATTCAAAATGTATTTTCTTTTCTTTAAGACTATCAATCAGATCTAGATAATTCCCATAGGTAACCAGAACCGATCACATTGCCTCCTTTTCCATCCACAATACCATACAGATATTTCATTTTCTTTTCTTTTCTCTTTTTTTTTCTTTCCACCCTCCCTCTTATTACTCCAATACATATCGGGTGGTCACAAGTGCACTTGAGGGTTTCCTGTGAATACCAATGGTTCCGAATCCAAAAGAATCCAGTAAAGGAACCAAAACATATCTCCAAATTCAACCAAATAACACCAGTTCAGATCTCCCCCTTATTGCTCCTATAGAACATATCATATAAACACAGGTGCACTTGCGGGTTACCACGGAATTATCAATGGATCCCTAGATAATTTAGTTAGATTATATACATATGTATTATATAAGAAGATAACTTTCATTCCTGAATTCCAAGGAAATTCCTATTGGTAACCGTGGTATTATCAGTATTCTCTTTTTGTGCCATTTGTTCATATCACATACTTATTCTGCTTTATCATTTCACATTTTGCACCCCTTGGGCTATTACTACCATTTAGGCTATTCACTGTATTTCCCAGCCATACCGGCTATTTACAATTATTACCAGGTTACCACTAGGTTTTCCATGGAATCCAGTTTTCATATTTATTAGTATAGAAATATATGGTTTATATATAGAAAATACCTCAGAATAAACTCATCATCGGTATTTCAATTTATTATAATTACTATCTTATCTTATTATTTAATAAGATTACTCTTTAACACAAGACAATATTTATATAGCAAATAACACCCTCACAAACAAAGAGCAGACCAAAATACAACAATCCCAAATAAAACAAACAAGCAAATCACAATCTAAATAGCTGTACAGAATGTACACGGCAAAGAACAAATCCAAACTTTAATATCCATAATTTATATAGTCAACAGCATCTAAACATCCATACAATAAACAGTCGAGCTGACAATTATACAGCACCCAATCTTCAAACAACAAAAACACTTCTAAACTTAATCGACAATCAAAATTCATATTTACAAGCAAAGCCCCTTTTTAATTCACATTTAAATTACAACTTTGTAGAAAATCAAGCATAACAACATTCACACTTACTCATCCAAACTATCTAACACACAAGAATTCAAATAGTATGTACTAGACAAATTATCAAGAATTTATTTGAGTCAAACAATAGCAAAATCTTCTATTTTTCTTCATTACACCTGTATAAGCTTAAATACAAATATCTTGACAACTATCAAACTAATTACTACAGAATAAAACTTTTGTTTTAGAATGTTCATTGCGGTCTAAAATGTTAGTAACCAACTCGGCCGGAGCTAGAATGCCACCGGTGAGCTTGTAGAGGCTATTGAACAAACTATACTACTGAGAGTTTTTAACATGAATATCTTGAGAAATCAACTGTAAAGTTACTCTAAAATAAATCTGATGATTTAAGATTACTCTCCGGGTCTCAAAGGCCCTACCCTTCGCTCTCCATCGGCCGAAGTACCACTGGCAGCCCAGAAAGCCAAGCTGGCCGAACCAGCAAGAAACAGGGAAGCCACGACGTGAGTGGCCATGACCTTCGTCCAACCAAAAAGGAGAGCCAGACGAGAAGAAGCAAGAGGATTCGATGGGTTTGCACCACCGGAAAATGCCATTTCCGGCGAGAAGGAAGCTGCTGTCCGAAAGGCCTTTCGACCGAAGAAGAAGGGAAAGGCACATAAAAGCTTAATTAGACTTCCTACTAGCACGCATTTGGCAGTTGTGTGATGACATACGGCCGGAGTTTGGCCAAAACTAGGCCAGAGTGTGGGAAGCTCCGAAATTTTCCCAAAGAGGCCGAAAGGAGGAAGGAAGGTCGGCCATGAAAGGGAGGCCGAATGGCCTGGAAGAATCCGGAAAGAGGCCAGCCAAAATATCATCCTATGGGAACTGGCTACCTATTTGGTCGGTTTCCTAAAAATTTCAATTTGGCCCTTCATCTTTTCCTTATTTCAAAATTTACCCCACCTGAAATCAGAACTTTTCACTTTAGTCCCTAATGATTTTCCAGTTTAGTCCATTCAAATTTTAAATTTTTATTTTAAAATTTTCTTCCTATTTTCTTGAATTTTTCTAGGTGTTACATTAACCCTCCCCTAAGAACATGCAATACTCCCCCTTTTTAGCACATCAAAGAGAATATAGCAGAAGAAAATCAACCAAGAATCTCAAAAAACCACAAAATATGAATAATTTCCAAATACATAATCCATAAACAAATACTTTATAGATAAAATATTCATTAGGGTAAAAATAAGTAAACAAAAGAGTTTTAAACGGGAAGTATGGCTAAAGGAACAACAAAAACAACATGAAAGCAAACTAGAAATCCATCACATTTAAAGTAACAACATCTTAAATTTCATTGAGCTAGCTCTTTATAGTGTTTAGGCAACTGTGAAGACCTCTTATCTCTGCACTCATGCTGATTTTAATAGACTCCAAAGAAGCATTTACCTATTGTTGAGATTGTTCTACTGTCTCCAGAATATGTGTTAGTTAATTTGAAGCTGCTTTAGAAGAGTCAAGATTTCATTTTGCCGATCTGCTCGAAGCACTACTAGAAAGCCCAGAAGCAAATATGTCCAGTCTTAGCCACCTTCCATTCATGAAATGCATTTGCATCTTATGCAGGGTTTTCTCATTCATAGCAGTTGTGTTAACCACATTTTCTACCTTTTTTTCTAGAAAAAGAGGCACCCTAAATTGAGAAAAAATTTTGAATAGCACCATCCCATAAAACAGAAAACTTTGAGTTAGCTTGATGAAGAAAATGCCCATGTATGAAATGATGAGGTATGGAATGTTGATTTCCAACCTCTTCTTCATAACCTACATCAGAAATAGTTTATCTTCTACAATATTTGTTAAATTTGTGTGGCAGGGCAAATGGTCTTTACAATTGTATAGTAAAGGAGACGATCCTCTACTAATAGCCTGGTAATCATTAGCTTTCGGTGGCTACTATAGGTGTTGAATCAGGGAAAAGCATTTTGATGGCTTCTTCCTTAAAATAATACTTAACATCCTTGCTAGTGACGAAGCTTGACCCTTATTCCATATTAAATAATTTGCATAAAATTTCTAAATCTAAATTTATTGATTTCCTTATGATAAATAGAAATAGTTTGCTATTCAATGCTCATAAGTTAGCATAAAACATCCTAAGCATACAAAGTCTAGCAACTTGTAATATTCCAGTAGATTGAATAATTCTAAGTGGCTTTCTTTTAAGAATTTCTTATCCCAACACATAACAAGAATAATAGGTTTCTCTTTGTATTTAGCACACCTTTCATAAGATTCTTTGTTAGGAAAAAACTTTTGTTCTTTGATAGCCATATCAATGCAATAGGCTCTTTTATCACCAGTAATCATTACCCTTTTCTTTGAACCGAAGATGAAATGATCAATCATTTTGATTAGGTGAGAAAAAGAGAGTTGGAAGATTTTGGAAGATTGGAGGTTTTTTGATTTCGAATAAAAATGAAGAAATTAATCAGCTAGAATTAAAGGAAATGGATAATATAATGATTTAGAAGGAAGAAATTTTAGTTGGTTAGATTTGAAGGATATTAAGATTTAGAGAAAGGAGACTGAGAGAGACAGTGCAATAAGGATTAAGGAAAGATGCAAATTGAACAAAAAATTAGAGTGCAGGCTTTTATACTGTGCTTGTGATTAGAATCATGTACTCAGAAATGCATGAGCAATTCGAATTGTGATCATGATCGTGAATGATTGATTGAAACACATTCAATTCTGATTTGACTTGTGATTAGAATCATGAACCAAGTGAGGGCTAGACAATTTGGATCATGCTTAGAATTGTGAAGCAAGTTGATCATATCGCAACATTGTAGAAATTGGTGATTCAAATGTTAAAATGAACTGTGAACAGGTGATTCAAATCGACAAGCTCCAAAATTAACTCTAAATGCAAAATTTAGCACTTCATCATAGAGCAAACATAAATGCAGATCTTATAAACCCCATAATCAATTGAACACTATGAAAGAGTCAACAATGAAGAGCAAGCAACCTGTAAAAAAGATGTAAGGGGACTCTCAGTTGCCTAAATTAGCATGAATTTGAAGAAATTGGATCAAAATGGAGAATTTAATTGCAATTACTTTGGAACCATAATAAACTAGGAGAATCAAAACAAGTAACCTCATTATCCAAATGATTCAACATGCCTAAATTCTCTTTTAGTAAGTGCTAATTGATTTTCATCAAGAGGTTTTGTAGATGTGTCAGTGAGTTGAAAATCGGTTTAAACAAATCAGTTTGCAAAAGTTGAAGTTTTTGTGAACAAAAATATTAAGAAGAACTTTAAGAGACATATGGAAGAAATATATATATATATATAACTAATTTTGAAAAGATTAAAGAGCAATTAATTTTAAAAAAAAATTATGTATACATATATCCTTTCAAAGTTTTCCTTATGATAAGGCATGATTAGCATAAGTTCCAAGCAATTAAAAAGCATAGCTCAAGCATACATCATGCAAGGATATGCAATAGGGAAAAAACAAATATTGAAACTATCAAGCTTTCCCTATGTGCAATGACAAGAACATAAAGCAACAATTAAGCACATTGTCATTACAACTAAGCATATTTTTCATGAATATTTATTTTCAAGAAAAATATTAAATAACAAGGTTTTTTGATTAAAAAAAATATAAAATCATCAAAACTCATATAAAGCATTTTGAGGTACCAAGAGCATAAGAGTAAAGGTATATCCAACTATTAAGAAAAACATATATTAACCATTTTTAAGCAATTATAAAGAAATAAGTCCTTGTAATATATAGGATCATTGACAAAACATGGAGCAATTTTTTTTTCAAAATTCAAACATAGGCATAAATACTTTAAAAGAAATTGGTGACATATTTTCCTTGATAAAAGGAATTACCTTTCTTAAACTCAAAGAGAACATACTATTTTAAAGATAAAACTAATCATAGCAATGATATATTTCAACTTTAACTATCCAAACTCAAGAAAGATATAAGGCATGTTAAGCATAGAGAGAAAATAGAGTATATCAAACATTTGAATTAGCATTCTTTATGGAAGTTAACTACTTCGAAAGTTGAATTTGACTGTCCATAAGTTGAATTTGATTTCTATTTACATGTTGAGATAAAGGAATTACTACATTTTTTTTCTACAAAACCACTCAAAATAACTTCTTTTGGTACCTAGCTAAAACTTAAGTCTAAGACGATTAGATGAAAATTAATAAAAGCACCTAAAAAAAGATTGAATAATATAAGAAAGAAGATAAGATATAATTTTGTAAAATAATTTTCAAAGCATTTGTATATTTTCTATATAAGAACAATAAACAATGAGGTTCAAGGAAACATATGCCAAGCACTACAAACCCTTATATTAAACTATAGCATCAAAGAGTTAAAGGTCAATGAAGACAAAGTAAATCATGTATCTAGGATAATATCTCAAATGCATAAATGATTTTGATAAAAAAAAATGAAGCACGATCTTCATGCAATGCTCATGCTTTAGAACAATTTCACCTTTTTTTCAATGAATATCAAATAGGATAACACAAAAGGTTTGAGAATTAATACCTTAGCTTTTGCAATGAAAGGATGATTCTTTCTTACCAATTGCTTCTTCTTTAATGGTTTAAGATTTGACACTTTACAAGTGTATATTTGAGAAACTTTGGTTATGTCAAATATTCTTTTTCTACCTTTTTGTTTTAGAAAAATTCTTATTGAAGATTTCTTCTTTTCTTGATCAAATTACCCCTCTTCGCAAGACATTTTCCACAAAATAAAATTATCAAGAAGACTTTTTGGTACTCACTTTATTTTGTGTCCATTAATATTAGTATTCAAATATTAGAAACCTTAGGAATCCATACTTCTTTCTTTCTCACATAAGAATTTCTTCTTATAAGTCATAAGTAAGAAATATGACCTTGATGATAACAATAATTGTAACTAATAGAATTATTATTAGATTTTTTTTTTTGAAAAACACATTTTGAAAACTTTGGAATTTAGTAGAAATTATACTTTAATTCAAATTTGTCAAGAGGTTTTCTAGACTTTCCAAGAGTGAAATCTATATTTTCTCTCTAAGACTTAGAAATTATACAAGTTAAGTGTTCAACATCCTCTAGGATTAAATCATTTTCAATTTGTAAGTCATAAGAAGTTAAACAATCAAATGTTATATATATTCTATCATTATGTAATTCATTAAAAGCATGTAGATGATCATGACAAGGGCTAGTATTAGGATAAGAGTCATACACCTCCAAGTCCTTTTGAGTCATCAAGCAACATTCTTCCATTTGAAGTTTAATTGACTCTTCTTTAACACCATCATTTTCATTCTCTTGAAATTCTTCATTAGGAGATATGGAACATGTGTTCACATTCTTGCAAATCCTCTTGAAGAATTTCCTGGACAATATCTTCATCTATTTCCTTTTCCTTTTCATGCTTAACACAAATACTCTTGTCAATAGAAAAATAATCATCGAGATAAAAAAGTACAAAGGGTAAGCCAAATTTCTTTGGCACTAGAGCATTTAGAAACTTTGGCATAAGCATTATCATTTAAAGTACTATGCAAAATTTTCATAACTTTAATGTTCTAAGCAAACTCCCTTTTATAAACATCATTCCATTCATTCCTTGGTTTGAAGGTAAAACCATCCATAATGATATTCCATGAATATAAATCAACAACATGTAAAAAGCACTCCATTTTTCTTTTCCAAACTTTAAAGTAAGAACCATTAAAGAAAATAGGTTTAAAAATATTAACATATTCAAACTTTAAAGATTTTGATATATTAGAATTTTCTTTCAAAAAGCTATCTTTAATTGTTATCATGGATCCTCTTGAGATGGTTAAGCCTTTTAAACAAGAACTCATAGCTCTAATACCAATTTTAGGATAAGGCAACCCACACCCAAGAAAGGTGAATTGATTATTTTGAAATCTTGTAGAATTTTTGTTATTTTCTTAAAAATCTCTTGATTTATGAAAGCCATGAGATGGTTATAATTCAAACAACCCTAGATAGTTAGATTAAAATGTTTGCACACAAGAAATAACAAGTTAAAGTACTTGTGCAAAGCAACTCAATTAACTATACAAGACAAGGCATTAATGAGCATATTTAAATATAGAAATTACTTTTTTCATGAAAACCAACTTAATGGTAAAAAAATACAATGAAGATCAAAATGCTTAACAAATTTCACAATAAAAACAAAGCATGGAAAAACCTCAACCAACAACATGAGCAAAAATATATATCACAATATAAGTTGTTGGAAAATAAAGAGAGTAAAGATCGGGAGATTCAAACTCAAAATTTATAGTGGTTCTCCTTTGAAAAATACTCTTCAAGGCATACATCCACTTTTAAACTCTCAACCAAGCTTAAATCCACTAAAAATAATAATCCTTTTAAGTTTACATAGGCACAAGGAGAAGCCTTTACAAATAATTACTCAACCATATTCAAAAACCCTTTTTGGAGAAGCTTAACCACTAACTTAAAAGGAAAAAACAAAAAGTTCAACCACTTTTTAAACTGAGGTAAGGCTACCTCTAAGAAACTCAAAAGTTTTTGAAAGATTTTATAAAAGAACTAAAAAATTCTAAAGTTCGAATTATAAGTTGAAGCCCAGTAAATATGAATCAATCAAATTGAGCTCATATTAAAAAATATAGATAAAGAGATAAAGCACAGATGAAAAGGGAATATTTGCCTCTCAAGATTTTAGGTTTTACTATTAAGAATTATGTAAAATAGGTATTTATATTATATGAAATCACCTTTTAAAAGACTAGCCGTTATGTACAAATCTGGTCATGCGATCATGATTGCAAGTTTAAATTTTAAAATTTGAGTAGAACCACGATTAGAATTATGGGGTTCAAAATTGAAGCACTAGATTCAAATCATTGAAATGTAGTACGAAATACAATTCTGCTTGCTCGAAGTTGCAAACCTTTGATATGGCCAAATTTGAACGCGATCAAAATAAAAAATAAGGTATGAAGAATTTGATTCAAATTGCACAAAACTAGTTTAAAATTTAATTCAAATTGCAAGGTTAAATGCTTACTCTAGTCTTACGATCATGATTGTGAAAACAATGTAAAGTGTCCCGATTCAAATCGTAAGGTCTAAAAATGAAGAATAAATTTTTTCAAATCTATTTTAAATCAATTTACTCCATTTTAACGTTCATAAATTAATCCGAAAACATGATTCCAAATTGAATGAGTATGACAAAACATTTAAGAACAAGTTAGAATGTTTTTGATGAAATATTTCAAATGTAAAAAACATATTTACAAGATTAAACAAATTGATAAATTATGTAAGAACATCTTGGAATTTTTTTTTTCAAAATCTTGAGGCAAACTTTCATAAGTAGTTTTAAAATAAATGAGCTAAATTTCAAATATTTCAATACCGTTATAATTTTTTTCTAAAGCTAAGCCTAAACAAGAAAAGCCAATACTTAACTCCAATGCTCACTATCTTCTTTTTGGACAATCCTATAATATAAATATAAACTTTGTAATCTATATAGTTAGTCTAATCTAATTTATTATAATGCATGTTTCAAATATATAACTTAAACTAATTAGCACAAAAGCATGCATTACAATGTTATCATATATGTTTATTAACCATAGTATAACATTTCTATTAACACTTGTAAATGATATAGTATTAAGCATATTGAACATTGATACATCACAAGGACATGCATTGCAATATATTCATCATTTAATATTTGTCAACATCAAAACTAATTATTCAGAACCTCAAGGTTAACACATTGGACAAGTGAACCACACAAAAATCCCCAAAAAACCCTAAAAATGATAAAAATAATATACAAGTTAGATCGCTCACAATTTTTAGCCATAAACCCTTCATATTATGTTAGATTTTTTTTTTATAAAGTTTAATATTAAATCAAACACGTTTATCCTCTCAAATAGTTCATAAGATGGATGTTGGGTGCAATTTATCACTTATAAATAAGTTTGATAGATAATTATAAAAATTAATAATTCATAAATGTTAAATACTACTATCTTAAAATTATAGGGGATAATTTATATTTTTTTCATTTATTTTTACACCAATAATGGTTGAGTGCTGTCCAAGTCAATTTGAGTGGAGTTTGATTTTTAGAACTTTTAAAAAGCATAAAAACACGGTCTTTTTATATTCATTATAAAAAAATTCATGAAACACTTTCTGAAAACTGATTTTAAAAGATAGAAGAATCGAAACAGTCTCTGGCAATTTGAGTGGATTGACACAAAAAAACTTTAGACTCTTTTCAACTCCCAGTTTTCCTTGGTTGGGCCTGTAACTCTATATGACAACAAATCCTATGTCCAACTCACAAGTCCATCTTAAGCCCAAAATCTTACAAGACCACAAGGACCCCTTGGGTTATCAAACCCCCCATGTGTCTATTTAGAGATAAAAAAAATTATTGTGTTATACTTTATAATTTCATTAAATTTTTAATTATTAATTAAATTCTATCAATTTAAAAATTTAGAATTTAATCTTTATATTTATTTTTAATTTTTAATTGAGAATCTCTTGTTAATTTTTTGTTAATTTTTGTTAATAATCAATACATGTAAATAAATATATGTTAATCATTTATGGATTGAAAAATATATAATTTTAATTTTTCTTTTAAAAAAATAATTTTATAAACTATCATAATTTTTTTATATTATTTACCATTTGAAACACAAGTGTAACTAATATATAACTTTTTTTTATCAATAATATTAAAATACATCATCAAAGTATTTCTATATCAATTACTAATGAAATTTAATTAAAAAGTAATAAAAAT
>JANHAO010008714.1:0-19035 GCA_026873985.1 Saraca asoca | reverse complement strand
TTATATTTATATTACTTGTTATTATGGATATTGTTACAATTAAATTTTTTAATATTATTTATTATATACATTTCTTTATATTGCAAACTATTTATTATTTACAGTGATTTTTTTATTTCATGTGCTGTTTTATTAAATTGGGTAGTATATAAAATAAAAAAAAATTATTGAAATTTTTTTTATTTTCAATGGAACTTTCAACGGATATTGACCAATTGAAATTTTTTTTACATTATGAAAAAATTAAAAAGATATATTTTAAATAGCGTTCCAACAGAATATTCCAACGGACTAAATCCATTGGAATATTATTTCCAACGGACAAAATCCGTGGTGAATTCCGTTGGAATTAATATTCCAACGGGCTATTTCCGTTGGAATTGCCGTTTGAATTAGACGTATGAGATTAACCCCCAATTGGTATTCTGACGGTCTCTATCCGTTGGAATTTCCATTAGAATATTAAATCCATTGGAATTGGAAATTCCAACGAAGGCTTTTCCAATGGAACAAATCCGTTGGAGTTTTCGTTGGAATTAGCAATTCCAATGGATTTAAGCTGAAATTCCAACGGATTTGTTCCGTTGGAATTTTGCAAAATTCTTATAGTGATGCAGGCTATCTTCCAATGATCAATTACTCTCTTGATCGAGTGAACTGGGATGTGTCTGGAAAGAGTTTCGTGATCTAATCATCTTAACAGATAGATAGTAAAAAATGTGATCAAATCAGCATCAACAATATAACAGTACTAACCACCTAATGAGATTTCCATAAACATCTCCAATGCACTGAAGTCACGTGATCACACGCTATTCGCCATCAATTAGTACGCTCAACACCTATATATACCACTAGGTACTCACTCTTTAGATCATTTTATTCACACTAGTCAAAATTTTATTCAGATACTGTTATATGTGAAATTCAGAATATCCTTAATGGGCTGACAAATGGTCCAAGCACCATGGAACTTCAGCTCGCAGGATACTCAGAGCGCTAAGATACAGCTCGTGCTGCTAGCGACCTCCTCTACTCGAGCTTGCCCCCAACGAGAATGAGCTTGGCCTTACTAACTCGAAGATAGCAGCTCCCCCAGACCTAAGGATCTGGCTTGCAAGGCGCGACTAGTGACCTGGGAGCTTGTTAAGTAGGAGACCAATATATGTATTGCCCAGCAGACACATAGGACCCATTTACAAAAGGCAATCTACATAAGCTAATTTGTAGGATTTAGTTAGTCCATTCTGTCTTGTATATTAACTATTTGATGTAATAGATTTACTGCATGTAAAATTACAATTATAACCTCATCTCCTTTATAAATAGAAGGAAGGAGATGAACGTTAAAAAAAATCGAAGCCATCACACTGAAACTCTGTAAAAATACTTTTAGATTAATACATTACTATAGACGTAGGGTTCGATTCCATCTGAATTTGGTCAAACCACGTTAAAAGCTCTGTGTCTTTCATTACTCTTCCTCTTCTTCTCACCCTCTTCATTTATTTACTGCATTTGTGACTAGATTATAGCTTGAGATCCAAAAAGAATCATCCATTGGTTGGAGTTTGGCCCAGAACCAAAATCCACTGTCAATATTTTAGCGCCGTCTGTGGGGATCTCCTCTGTTCTCTGGTTCATTTTCTGTTGTAATGGCCAAGGGAAGAGCTATCAGAGCTCTAAACGTGCTACTTAACCCTCCAAAAGGTCATGTGTCTATGACAGATTCCTCCACTGCTCCCATCATTGGTGCTACCGTTAGCTTGCCCCCAGCCAGTTCTGTTCTGCTTGCTGTCATTGCCAATGGCACCAATGGAGTACAGATTTAGCTCCAACATCAGGAAAGACTGGAAAATATGATGGGAGAGTTGATAAGAGTAGTCATGACATTAACACAAGGTGTGCAGAAGTAGGTTGAAGTTACTACACCCACGAACACTCACCAGCAGCAGTAAGTTAGACGTCCGGGCAATGCCAATCAGGAAAATTCTCCAGCTCGCTGCTCACAGGAGCAAACTCCAGGTCACAACTCTCGTGACCATGAGGACTAAAGAATCCAGCAATCTTTCAGCCAATATTCTGGGATGCGAGACCCATTAGTTGAAGAGTTTTTTGACAAATGACCCAGTTAAAAGAATGCCTTCGAGCTTCGAGTGATCGAGCTCATTATGAGGAAAGGTCGCCACTTTCCAAGGAAATTGAGGCTCGAACCCTCCCCCTCAAGCTCAAAGACCCCGCGATTCCACTATATAATGGGGACTCTGATCTGTACGACCATTTGGATGCATTCAATGTTCAAATGGACTTGCAAATGGTTGATTCTCTGGTCAAATGTCAAGTTTTCCCACCTATGCTGGGAGGTGTGCCTCGAGCTTGGTTTAGAAGCCTCCAAGCCCGTTCGATTTGCAGTTGGGAAGATTGTCAGTAGAAGTTCATCAGCCAGTATCGAGCACTAAAGAGATAGCTCATACCCCCTGCCATCTCACCATGATCTTTTAGCATAAGCATGAATCATTAAAGGATTACATCACCAAGTTTAGGTTGGAAGCCAATTCAGTAGAGAATCCATCTGAAGAAACTATGCTAGCAATGATATCTATGGGATTCCATAAAGATGGAAAGCCATACAAGGGCTTGTACAAGTCCTTGGTAAAGGATCTCACCGAATTTTATGAACGAGCTACTAAGCAAGTCAAGTGGGAAGAGATTTTTGTCTCAGAAAAGTCTGATAGGACGTATGAGAAAGCTAGCTCCTCCTACAACAAGGAGAGGGGCAATGTAGATCAGGGTGATCACTCCGCTGAGTAGACTGTGAAGAAGTCCAAAAGACCTAGAGGGGAAGGACCTCGGCATCCAGAACATCACGAGCAATATAGCATCCTATCAGATTCTCAGGATAAGATCTTCATGATAGAAAGGGATAGAGAGGACTTCGAGAGACCTACTCCCATACGAATTCCTTACAGGCAGAGAAACAAGTAGGAGTTCTGTGCCTATCACAATGAGGTCGGACATGGAACCTCAAATTGTCGAGAGCTCAGGGACGTGATTGAAGACCTAATCAGAAGAGGCCGCCTAAGAGAATATATTATACGGCTTGTCGGGCAGCAATCCCAACATTGCTAGTGAGATGTCGGCCAAGAGTTGAGGGGCTCGATCAAAATTATACATTAATTATGTATCTTAAATTCAAGAGTTAATGTAAATACTTTCAATTGTCCCTGTTGAAGGATGTTTGCTGATTGGCTTGGTGTTATTGTCTTCATCTCTTTCTCTGATCTACTTCTCGCTACCAAATATTTGCAATCCCTACAGCTTACATGCGGTCAACTCTTTCAAAATCTCTCGAGTAACTTTGTGCCAACCGTGGCCTCTAGTTTGGTTGAGGCCCCCTGGAGCTCATTCTAGAGATGAATTGATAATTTGCCAGCTTCCTAAGCTAAGACCCTCCAGAGCTCATTTCAGAGATGAATTAATGAATTGCCAGCTTCTTAATCTAAGGCCCTCCAGAGCTTATTCTGGAGATGAATTGATGAATTGCTAGCTTCCTAAGCTAAGGCCTCTTGGAGCTCATTCCAGAGATGAATTGATGAAGTTACCATCACAACTGTGTGCTTGTTGAGGTGCCAGGGCTCATCTAAAAATAATTGCTAGCACAGCTGCGTGCTCGCTGAGGCACCGAGGCTGCCAGCGCAGCTACGTGCTCACTGAGGTGCCAGGGCTCATCCTAGAACAATTGTCAGTGTAGCTTCCTGCTCGCTGAGGGGCCGAGACTGATCCTGAAATAATTGCTCGCATAGTTGCATGCTTATTGAGACACCGGGGCTCATCTCGGAACAATTGCTAGCGTAACTACGTGCTCATGGAAGTGTGGAGGTGCTCTTAAACACTCAGTGCCAGCGTAGCTGTGTGCTCGCTGAAGCATAAAAATTGACCTTATTATTTGCCTAAGACAACAAGACTACTATGATTCGTAGCTCTCATGCAACCTGATATTTGTAGCTCTCATGTAACTTTCTGTTGGACACAGTTCTTATGCGATTAGCTTATACAATATTTATTTGTGAGATGTTTTGCTCATATTGCTCACAAGGGAATTTGGTCGATTGGCTATTCGAGTATCTCATCTCAAATTATAAGAGTTTGCATTATTGTCTATTGGATGCAGAAAGCTATGAATAGCGCATAAAGATCGCAAAGAAGATTTTATTTACTAAAAAGCCTCAACGAGGTAGAATTACATCAGAAACTCAGAATACAAATAAAAAATAGTCAAAATACAAGTCAGAGGAAGGCTACATCTAGTTCCTTCTAAAAGAAGATTGCTGCACAAGGGGAAAGCTCCCACTAATCAAAGGGCCAGCCACTGAGAGGCGAACCCTTGTTGACTAGAACTCGCAAGCTTGCTTGAGTCCTTAAAGTTCTTCTTCCAGTGCCTTCCTCAACAATAAGCTCTTCCTCAGCTTGACTCCTGTCAACCGAAGAGGGAATGAGCATAGCTACTCCTTATTTTTCTCAGCCACAGCTCCTCTTCTGATTCACAAAGAGAGTAACTCAAGAAGTGGCAGAAGCCTAGCCGGCAGGGCAAAAACCTCATAACGAAGCCGAGAAGACATAATCTGAGATTCATATGAAATCCCTCCATGTTACCAGAGAAGCCGCATCTTCTAAGCTTTTTATGCAGTAGGCCATACACCACAAGGGATAGACGGAACATAGGAAGTAAAGGAGGCTTATCTAGGATATTCATAGTTTATTCAGTGAAAAAACAAATAGACTTCTTTTGTCTTAAATAGAGCCAAGCCCGGTCTCACTGAAGGGTTCAAATGAATCTCCCTACCACCTTCATTTATTGCCTTGGAAAAGAATGAGACTGACTCACCAATGATCGTAAGGCATGTATTGCGGGAAGTATGGCCTAGAACAGATGAAACGACAAATTTGGTGAAAAACTTTGACTGAGTTGAATTCTGTGAAGTGAACGACCTCCGAAAAATTTCAACTCCCAGCCCGCAAAGCGAGTTAAGAGTTGGAGGGCTTATATTATATATGAAATCTAGAATATCCTTAATGGGCTGGCAAATGGCTAGAGCACCGCGGAACTTCAACTCATAGGACGCTTAAAGAGGTAAGATACAGCTCGCGCCGCTAGCGACCTCCTCTGCTCAAGCTCGCCCCTAACGAGAATGAGCTCGGCCTTACTACCTCGAAGATAACAGCTCCCCCAGACCGAAGAATCTAGCCTGCGAGGCGCGATCAGCGACCCGGGAGCTCATTAAGCAAGAGACTAGCATATGTATTGCCCACAGACACATGGGGCCCATTTGCAGAAGGCAATCTGCAGAAGCTAATTTGCAAGATTTAGTCAGTCCATTCTATCTTGTACATTAAATGTTTGATGTAATAGATTTACTGTATGTAAAATTACAATTGTCACTTCCTCTCCTTTATAAATAGAAGGAAGGATATGAATGTTAAAAAAAATTGAAGCCATCATACTGAAACTCTATAAAAATACTTTCAGATTAATATATTATCGTGGACATAGGGTTCGGTTCCATCCGGATTTAGCCAAACCACATTAAAATGACTATGTCTTTCTACTACTCTTCCTCTTCTTCTCGCCCTCTTCATTTATTTACCACATTTGCGACCAGATTACAGCTTGAGATCCGAAAAAAATCCTTTGTTGGATGGAGTTTGGCTCAGAATCAAAATCCACTGTCAACAAATACTGATCTAAATATTGAAGTAAATATTGAAGCATACTCGATGTATCATTTCCATCGTATACAACTGATTTTTTTATACTTACAAGTTATCATTCTACTAAACTTTTTCCCGTCATTCGATCTCAATTTCTGAATTTTCAAATTTAAATTTTGCTACATCAATTAATGTTATTTATAATTTGTTTTCAGAAAATATAGGTACAGATCGAAAGTATCATTGTGCAACAATCGTTAATTTATTTGATGCTAAAGCGGAGGTCAAACGCCCAGTTTAACAAAGTTGGTAGTCAAAAGGAAATGAAAAAACTAAACAGTTTTTAATTGATCTTGTACATCTTTGTCTTCAAAACCATGGACCTACTACTTTGTATTAGCGTCATAAGTGTGATTTCTCAGGAAGATTGACAAATAATTTGCCTTGGATGGACAAAAAAGCAAGACTGAATCTGGCTGACCGGTGGTCCCAATGGCATAATGAGTTCAAAGGGACCCCTAGAAACCCAAATGAGAGACCAAGAATTTTTCTAAGAGCCACTCTGTCTCCTTTGTTTTGGAGTAATCAACAAGTAGTCTATGCTCAAATCACAGACTCCAATTTCATCCATGTTAGTTTTCTTTGCTTCCTTATACTAAGAAAGTTTACACTGATCCCACCAATTCCATCCTCTTTTGAAAGCTGACTATAAACTATTCTTCTGGCAGCCCTCTTCCTCTCTTTTATTTTCTTTTCCTTTAGTCTTTTGCTTTATCTATGTGCACACAAGAATTTAATTTTCCATAGGATGGAGTATATTTTGGACTCTGTGTCCTTTGAAAAAACAAAAGGCAACTTGTAATTCATAGTACTTTGGATAAACAAAGAGAGATTATTTATCAAAAACGCTTTGTTTAATATACCTTGCGCCCAATTAGAGACATTATGATTAAGCAAAATTTTCACTTTCCAAACCCACTAACTTCTTTATCATAATCATTGATCAGCCGTTTCCTTCAACAAAGTTTTCAACTACTTTTCAATATATAATAAAGTTATATTAATCTTGTAAGATATATCTAAATAATTATTATGTTACAATTTATCTCTTAAATTACAAGTTATATTTTAAATGAATCGGTTTAACATTATATAAGAAATGTTAGTTATATATGAATATTTATCAAAATATTCTAACAATAATATTTTTTTTATTGTTAGGATTATTATTTTCCTAAAGAATACCAAGTACCATATAAAAATTTAATGAGAATTGAGAATAACACTCACATGTGATTAGCATTTTTTTTAATTATATATATATATATATATATGCAAGTATTGTTAGTCAAATCATGTGAACACAATTTTAATATCCAAAATCAAGTTACATGCTACTTGCTAGTTCATAATTAGTTCTCATGTAAACTCATCGATGCAATCAATATATTTTATATATACAATGCCTAACTGGGATTATAATCATTTCAATTTTTAGCGTATGTTAATTTTTGTTAAACTCTAAAACAAGTAAAACTAATTATTGGTGTGTAAAGATATATGAAATTTTATATCCTTTTTTTTTTTTTTTCATATTTTCACTCTAAAAATTGAAAGATTTTATTACGTTTAAAGTCTAACTAATTTCAAATAATCATTAAATTATATAGCTTAAGAGAGACTAATATGAATTATCTTAATATTTAATATGCATACTTACTACTTAAAGTAATTTTGAGTGAATGACCATAGAGCCCAATTCCCACAATCATGTGACACACACTTTATACACATCTCACACTAGCGAACACCATGATTGCAACACCACCTAGCATTTCTTAATCTTAAGATTGAGTTGGCAGCAATGACTTAAATTATTCACACCACATAGCTTATAATCAAATTTGAACCCAACAAGAAGGAGATTAGATCATTCCACATGTCCCATTCAAACCCAATAACATATCCATCTCACCATCTCCTTCACTTCGCCTCCATCATCATATATAAACCAATAAGCTTCACAATACAAACAGAGTCTTAACCCCATGCAACCAACCCTCTCACCGTCTACCATGGAGAACCGCCGGGAAAAAAACTCCTCCGGCGACTCCTTTTCCTTCCCGAGCACGCCAAATCAGGATTCCGACTTCGAGTTCGGATGCATAACCCCCGATTCGCCCTCCAGCGATCCCTGCAGAACATCTCCGGCGGATCAACTCTTCTTCAACGGCCGCCTCCTGCCTCATTCTTTCCCGTTTCAGCAGAAATCTCCTGCCGTAATCTATGATTATTCTCGAACGACGAGCCGGACGAGCAGCATCGGCAGCAAGGACTCGTTGTTGTCATCGCGGAGCAATAGCACCAACAGCCGGAGCAGCAGCTGCAGCAGCGCGAGGACGAGTTCGAGCGACAGTTCGGAGAGGAGGTTATTTTACAACAGACTGGCCGGAAAAGCTTCTGCGGCGGGGAGAGATAGGTACCAAATCTCTTCGGCCCAGACATACGGGTGTTCGCAAAGGTGGCAATATATAACGCCCGTGCCGGCGCTGAACCGCGATACTTCGAGGAGGAGAAAAGGGGAACAAATGAAGAAGGAGGTGGCGGAGACGAAGAAGCAGAAGACGACGGTGAATTCACGGTTTGGGTGGAGATTCTTGCGGTGGTTTGTGATGGCTTGCAAAGAATGTCATGCCATGGAACCATCCAGCGTAGAGAAAGTGTTGAAAGAAAATGTGAAAATAAGATAATTTTGTTTTTGGATTTTTTTTTCCTCGGTAAATTTATGGGATCTTGGGAAATATGATTATCATGATGTGCAAGTAATTATTATATTAATGTATGGATTTGAGTATTTTGCTTGTGGATGGGACGACAGATTTGGTTTTTTGATCTCCGAGGTTGGACTGAAACAATATTAATTAGCCTGATTTGGGACTCTAATTAAAAATTGCGTTTTGTATGTGTTTGAAATATATTAATATGAATACTCTAAGATGCTCGACTGAGTAACGTTAAGAGTTGTATAAATTGGAGAAAATTTTTTTTATTGTTGAAAGATATTTTTTATAAAAAAATTATTTACTTATATAAATAAAAGATTTTTATAACATTTATATATCTTGTAATTAATAAAATAATATATAATAGTTAATATTATTTTTTGTCATAATTTACTTATATAACATTAACTAAATAAAATATTTTTTATTATTTTAATATTTTATAATTATAAATATAATACAAATAAATAACTGAGACTGACAGCAAACCAAGCCAGTTTGTGAGCTGACACTTACAATTTGATTTTAATTTTAATTCGATAAATTAAGCTCATGATATAAATGAGCAATATTTGAATTAAATTATCTAACTTGTGCCTTAAAATAAGTTGAGTTTAAGTTAATGAAAATTCAATTCATTTAATCATGAGTTGATTTAATATATAAATATATATATGAATAAATATATATATTATGATATATTTTATTTTTCATATAAAATATTTGACATAATTCATTATAAAATAATATGAGTAATGCTACTTGCACTATTGACTCCTCTCTCACCCTCATATTCATCAAGAAAAAAAATTATTTGCAAAAAAAAAAAAGTCCAAACAGTAAATTATTTTTAATATAGAAAGAGAATGGAGAGGGAGTGAATACAAGGAAGTATAGCTAGAATTATCCAAATAATGTATATTTTTATATCAGTATGTTATTTTATTTTTATAAGTGTTTTGAATATTACTTTAAGTAAAAATATTAAAATTTAAATTAATGATGGTTATCATTTAATAATTTTGAACTTTTTTGTGGAGACACTTTATATTATAAAAGGAGTGAAAACAAAAAAATTGCTAAATAATTTATCAATTTTACTTTAATAAGTCAAATAATTTTGATTTCAAGTTTAATTTTATCAAACAATAAGTTAGAGAAACAATTGAAAATTCAAATCAAGTCATCTTTTTTAATCTAATTGTGTTTCTAATGTGATTTTATATTTTGAGATAAATTATCATTTATGTTACATTAAGTATGTTTATAAATAATAATATTATAGTACTATCATCAGTCATTTCATATTTTTTTATTATTTTATGTTTTAAATTGTTAAACATATTTACTTTTATAAATTTTTGTTGATGGAAAGATTTGATCCATCAACAGGAAAATTTCAGTAAATTCTCAAACTGCAGATTGAAAGTGTGAATATGGAAGGAAAAGATTGAAAGGAGGAAGAACAAAGGATACCAGAAGTTTTTTATCGTGGTTTGGTTAAAGTCAGTATGACCCTTTCGTCCATAGTGATTATATTTACTTTTGTGCGGTTGTTTCTCTGTTTAGTTTAGCATAGCAACAGTACATATATCTCTCACTATTTTGGCAAAATTTCTGCATGTATTTTTCCTTTCCCCTTACAATGGTTTTTCCTCCTATTTATAGAGGCAATGGCAGTTACAAATGTAATTTGATAAATTGTAAATGTGTCTCTTCTGTCGCATCAGGCAATAAATACTAGGCAATTCATTGTCAGTTTTTGGGGGCTGATCTGTCGATTGAAAGTATGTGCCTCTGACTGATGACTAAATTTGGCGTTCCATACCTACACTTGGGATAGCTCGCTTAGCAACCTGGGCTCGCGCTAGGTAATATATTAGCCACGCTAGTTGGTCCCATTCTCGGATTTAATCAAGATGAGCCTTCTAGAAGATAGCTGGGGTGGCACGCTTCAACTAGCAAGCTGGAGCTCATTCTTAACAAGTTGGAGCTTCTGCCTTAGCCTTGTCTTACGTCCTGAGCACGTGGCTAGCGATCTACTGCCTCTGCTGAGCGACCTCAATTTTTAGACAACCTGGGCCTTTTCTAGTTGGACCTGTCTCCTGTTGGACCTTCACTAGCCTATTTTACATTGCTCCAAAAATATCCACAACATTAGCCCCCCCAACTCTCAGTTCGCTTTGTAGACTAGGAGTTGTAATTTGCTGACAAAGTCCTCAGTGTTGTCAAGTTCTTGCTTACAATCTGTCATGTTGTCAAAGTCTCCACTTACAGTCTGTAGTGTTATCATTTCAAACTTCAATCTTATTACTTTATCTACACCAGGTCATGCCTCTAATGTGCATGTTTTATAACCGTTGGCATGGCAGCCTTACTTTTTCCTAGACCGTTTGATCAAGAATAGTTAGACAACATCTGAGTTCATTGGTGAGGCCAGACTGATCTGTATAAAGTGTGAAAAACTTTCTTTCTTTTCCACAAGATGACCTAATGGATGCATTAGTTGAGCCCTCCATGTTTTTTATGGGTCAGATCTCTAGTGGAGTGCTACGACATGTGTATGGCCTACTATGACAATCCCTCTTTGAGGATCCTGGGAAGTTTTGTTATAGGAAGCTTCCATGGATAGTTCCTCTCTGAGGATCCCAAGAAGTTTTGTTACATTTCTCCATAACTTTCCCATTGGTCATGCTGAATAATGCCACTCTTTCCCCTTGTTCTTTGGCCTCCTTGCACAGTGAGTTAACCATTAGGTTTTCTCCAAGCAACTTGGGGGCACTCAAGTTAGGGAAGAAGTTTTTAGCTTGGGAGGAGGATGAGGAACAGTTGGGGTCATTCGACTTGTTGGCTGATCTTCCAGCTTGTTGGAATTCAGCCTTTTCTCTTAGGATATATTAGTTGTAGGCTTACTTTGATTTGTACCATTGAATCTTCATGTAAATTCACCTCGTTAAGGTTTTTAATGAAACTTTGCATAATACTCTTGCTTTTCCAAGCACGTCATATTGGTCGTTTAGTGGATCACAGTTGGTAACATGAACAATTTCCTACAAACCATAATTTGATAAACATTAGATAAAATGAATGCCCGATAAGTCAATCAACCTTGGATAGCATGGATCAAATTAATATAAATGGGCTTTAGCTAGTAAATCATGACTTAAAAGGATATGTGCCATGTTGAATGACCAATCAGTCGCACTAATGCTTCTTGGTTGCCAATAAATTTGAGCACCGAAGTGCCTTGGCTAGTAACGACTTTGAGCATCGAAGTGTCTTGGCTAGTAATGAGTTTAAGCACTGAAGCGCTTGAGTGCCTAAGTTAGCACGAGATTGGTACCCAGGTAGGTCACACAGATGTGCTTCAGTTAGCATGAGATTAAGTGCCCAAATAGGTCGCACGGATGCCCCTTAGCTAGCATAACTACCCAGGTAGGTCACACAATATGCCTCAACTAGCACAAGTAGGTCACATAAGAGCTACGCCTTAGTATAACTTGAATGTGATGTAGATTGGAAGCCATAGTCCATTACTTGCGCTCTGCTATCTTACAAGTTATTTGACACATTTTTGCTCATTTAGTTCGTGACTCTTGGGTTCTTGCCACTAGCCCGTGTGATTGTTTCTATCTTTAGTGAATGTTTTTGCGAAGCTAGCAATAATTTATTGCTATTATTCACCAAACTGTCAAATTGTGGGTAGTCGATCAGTTCCTAGATCCAACAACGAGATGGTGCACAATATAAAGTGACAAAAATCCTTTTTCCCTTTTTCATTCACCATTTGAAATCTGAAGCTCTAAAACTCTTCTTTCTCATCTTCCCCATCAAGCCTACGTCCATTCATCGTCATTTGCTTCCGTCAATGCTATTCTGGCTTACTAGGTTTGTGGTTCAAGTTCTGATCACCGAAAAGCAATTTCACATGCATTCCAGGCCTTCTCTTTTAGTTGATACAGTAAGTTTTCTCTTTTCAATTTGTGGTTTCTAGGTGTCTTCTTTTTACGATTTGTGTGTGCTTTATCTGGTTATAATTTTAAAAAATTTGGAATGTCAGTTGAACCTGCTTGCTTGTACATTTTCTCTTATTTGGTCCAGTTTATCTGATTAATTTATCAGTAGACTCTAGGGTTTTTGATTGTTGTTTTGGGTCCTTCATTGATTTTTTGGGTTCTATCATCCCAATGGTTAAGTTCCCCTTATTTTTTGGAGCTTGGGTCTTAGATGTGGTGACTCAAGGTGTGTATGGCCTGCTGCATAGGAAATTGTTAGGCCTAGCTTTTAGATATGGTCTACTTTTAATGACCTGAGCATTCCATCTTCTTATGTAGATGGTAACTCGTAAACATCGAGGTCATCGAATAGGGAGTGATGATGAACCTAACTCTCTAACCCAAAGTGTGGAGCTGATACCACCCATAGGTAAAGCAACCTCAAGGAGTGGTAAGGTTACTGGAGAATTTAGTGTTCATCCAGACCTTATTAGGGGCTAGGAGGTCACTACCAGTCAGCGGTCTCCAGATCGCTTGGTGTTTAGTCACCACATTTCAATCGTCAACTTTGACAAGCTCCAGGGCATAATTCAGACATTTCGGCTCCCTAAGGGATGTCATGTCATGCCACCCTCTTCTAATGATTACGCTACTTATCCTCCTCCAAAATTCATTGCCATTAGTCCCCAGCATCTCAATGATAGGTTTAGGTTCCTAGTGCATCCTTATATTATTGATTTACTAAATAAACTAATACTATACACATTCTAGCTTTCCCCAAACTCCTACTCCTAGCTAACTTCCTTAGCACTAGTATATTTGAAGAATAATCTTCCACCACCATCTACCAGGGTTCTTTATTACCTCTACAGCATTAAGAACACGGGCCCACTAGGTGGGATTCATTATCTTTTGGCTCAGCAAATCGAGCATAAGAAAATTTTACCACAGGGTGACACTAAAGGTAAATCCAATGTGGGGAATTACAAAACCTGTTAGTTCTATGTCTCTTATCCATCCTTGCATTACCTTAACAACTTTGGTTTTGTTCTTACTCTGGGTGAGCAAGCTAAGGAAATGTAAGTTTAATGAGTTATTATATTTACTTCTCTGATTTTAATACTATTTCATTTTGCAGACGGGGTTGGCAAGAAACCAACTCTTAAGGCTAAGGAGCTTGGGGTGTTGGAACAGTTCACTACTTTGGATGACCTCAAGAATGATTTTAGATTTGATGAGGAACTCCTACGCTTGCACAAGCTCGTTCCAGCTTTGAATATTGAGCTTGCCAAAGAGATTGGAGCTCGTCAAATTAAGGAGGTCGGCCTAGCTAACTTTAAAGATTTCAAGCACATAATGAAGCTTATCCTCTAGAAGCCACCACCCAATCCTATTGTGGCAATTTCATCGGCTTTTAACACTGATGTACCCCCTGTTGCTAAGTCAACCTTCGATCTTGGCAATAACACCTTCACAAGAGCCGATTCCTACCTTGCATCCTGAGGTGGTATCTGTAGTTGAGGTCACATCCCTCTCCAAGCCCTCCATTAATAAACAAAAAAGGGACAAAGGGAAGAAAGTTGTTATCACCCAAAAGTAGGTGGTGCCCATGATCAAGGTCAAAGAGCAATTTGCTGGACTCAGCCCAAAGACGGAAGAGTGCTTCAACTTCCTCTTGGGTAATATCGACGTGATCTTGGGGCCTCGCAATAAGGCCAAGACACTAGAGTCAGAGGACTTCTTAACTGAAAGATTGTGAAGTTATGCATCTCACCATGGCTTACTAGTAAGTAAAGTCCTTTTATCCTGGTTCTTTTGTCTTTCTTGTAACTTAGCTTGACTATTTGGTTTTTCAGAACTTGCTAACAATAATAAAGTTAAAAAAGGCACTCCGAGCTCAAAGTGAAGAGAAAGCAAAACTTGAGGGGGACTTGGCTGCTGCAACTGCATAGGTGCTGGAGTGGAGGGAGAAAGCTAGAGATGCCAAGATCGCTCAAAAGGAAATCGAGGTCACTCTATCTCATGAAGTGGCAAATCATGAGGCTATCATATTAGACCTCAGCAAAGCAATTATTGAGCTGACAAAAATTAAGGGTGAATTAGATACGGTAATACAGCAGACTGAGGAGGCAGTGTAGCGAGCTGAGGCTGCTGAGAAAGAGCTTGAGGTGGCTAGAGATGAAGTCACTCTTGGAAGGAAGAGGTCACCAAGGTCAAAGCAAAAACTATCGCGCTAGTTGCAAAAGCAATAGAGAATGTAGAGTCTGAAATCAGTTCCTCTTTCTTGTACACTATATGGAACCGATACCTAAATATGGACTTCTCCTTTTTTGGTAAGGATGCTATTGAGGGTGTTAAACGATTCGAGAGGATTGCAAAAGCCACTTCTTCCAGAAAGAATGTGGAGTCTATTGTTGAAGTTTCTCCTGCTGAGAGCATTATTCAAAGAGAGAGCAACTCATAGGTCATGGAAGCTATTGGTGATCAATTGATGGGTGATCCACCTGTTCCACATGTCGACCCTTCACCCCATAAAGGCTCAACTCCTAAGGATCCAACTTCTTAGGCTATGACTCTTTGTAATTTCAAATTTCATTCTTGAACTTTATATCTAATCTTGGACTTTGTATGAATATACCTCGTTGAAGGAGGTATTACACTAACTTCTATGATATTCTTGCTCGTTTCCTCTCAGTTTCCATAAGTGCATGTTCCATACACTACATATAATAGCTAGCAGATTATGATCATTAATCAAGTTGGATACTGGGTAGGTTATGCCTCATTTGGAATTCCATGACCAATATATAGCTCGCTTCCTGTGCCAGGCTTCATTGAGATCTTATTCAGAAACTAATAAACATGACATAAAAAATTTGAGGAAACACTTAAGTGCTTTTACTAATTTCTGAATAATTTTACAAGATTAGGATCTCTATTGATAGTACGGGCGAAGGTGTTTAGCATTCCAAGCTCAAGGAAATTCTGTTCCATCCACGTTTTCCAGGTGATAAGCTCAATTGCCTAGAATTTTCTTAATGATGTAAAGGCCCTCCCAATACGGACCTAGGGTCGTCTCATTGGCCTTACGCACTCCTGGAAGGATAAGGCATAATACAAGGTCACTGACCTTGTAGTTCTAAGCTCGAACCTTTCGATTGTAGTATCTTGTGACCCGTTATTGATAGGTCGTGATCCTGAGGCAAGCTCTTTCTCTTGTTTCTTCTATAAGACCAAGATTCATGATGAACAGTTGGTTGTTGTCATCTGGAATTAAAGTAATTCTTCGTTGCGATGCTACTTCAAGTTTTGCTTGGATCATCACCTCGGATCCATATACCATCGAGAAGGGAGTTTCTCCTATAGTGCCACGAACTCTGGTTCTATAAGCTTAGAGCACTTTCTACAGCTCGTCTACCCACACTCCCTTCTTGGCCTCTAACTTGGCCTTTAAGATTCATTTGATGATTTTATTGACAGTTTTGACTTGTCCATTGGCCTGTGGATGGTCTATAGCCGAGAAACTTTTCCTCTACCTACTAAGTGAAATAATCTACAGGCACTACCATATATTTGCAATTTCTGTGAGCTGTAGGGAGTGGTCTAATCAAATCCATGCCCTAGATCACAAAGGGCCATGGATTAACCATCTGCTACAAGTAGGCTAGTGGGGCTCGTGCAATCTTTGTGAACATCTGGCATTTGTCACATCTTTTGACAAAGCCAACAATGTCCTGTATCATTGTTAGCTAAAAGAATCCCTATCGAAGGGCTTTTTGAGCTAGAGATAGCCCCCCAACATGATTTCCACAATGGCCAGCATGAATTTCTTTTAGGATGGTGTCATAGTCATGGCCATCAATAAATCTTAGAAGTGGAGTTGAAAATCCTCTTTTGTACAACATATTATCACAAATGCAATATATGGCTGCCCGAGCTTGCAATTGTCGTGCCTTAAGCTTATTTTCTAGTAGTTTATCATTTTGTAAATAGTCCAGAATTAGATTCATCCAGGAACCTCGAGTCTCAATAACTGTCATTAGGGTATCCTTCTATTTTGTACTTAAGGATGAGATGAATTCTACTAGGATTGTCCCCAAGAAGTCGGCGTCCTTCGTCGTGGCTAGGCGAGCTAAGGCATCACATGTGCATTCTGAGCTTGTGGTATTTGATTAACTTTATAGTGCTGAAATGAGCTTAGTAATTCTTGGAGTTTCTATTGGTAAATGGTTATTTTTTATTTTCTAGTCTGGTATTCCCCCTATACATGGTAGACAACGAGCTATGAATCACTAAAAATCTTCAATCTTTCAGTTCACATTTCTTTTGCCAATCATAACTCGACTAATAATGCTTCATACTTAGCTTCATTGTTATGGCTTGGAAGCCAAATATCAATACACAGGATTTATGCCCCTCTGGACTGATGAAAAGCATTCCTACCCTGGCCTTTTGTTCGCTTAATGACCTATCAACATATAGTTCCCAATATAGAGCTTCTAAAGTCTCTACTTCCTCTTGTATAGGCCTGGTGAATTATATGATAAAATCTACCAGAGCTTGCCCTTTGATCACCGATCTAGGCTTATATTTGATATCAAACTAAGCCAACTCAATTGCCCATTTGAGTAGACAACTTGAGACATCTGTCTTTTATAAAACTTGTCTAAGTGGGAACTATGTGAGCACCTTTATGCTGTGAGCCTAGATGTAAGGTCACAACTTCCTTGACGCAACTACCAGGTAGCAGACAATTTTTTCCATAGATGAGTACCTTGTCTTAGGTCCAGTAACCTTTTACTCACGTAATAAACGAGGAATTGAGCTACATCTTCTTCTCGCATCAAAGTCACACTAAGAGCATACTAGGATACCCTCAAATAGATGACTAGCTTCTCACCTCCTTTGGTTTGGACAAAAGAAAAGCTCGTCTGAGGTATTGTTTGAGCTACTAGAAGGCAACTTCACATTGTTGTGTCCATTCAAACTTCCTTGCCTTTTTCAGGACATTAAAAAAAGGAACGCATTTATCCATCACCTTAGAGATGAACTTGCTAAGCGCCACGACCTAGCCATTTAAGCTTTGCTTATCCTTGACTCTAGTGGGGGATCTCATGTCGATAAGAGCTTTGATCTTCTCAAGATTTGCTTTAATTCCCCTGCTATTTACCATGAATTTGAGGAATTTTCCCTAAGCAACTCTGAACACACATTTATGTGGATTTATCTTCATTCGATACCTCCTTAAAATTTTGAACATCCCTCTAGATCACGGACATGGTTGGCAACCTACTCAAACTTTATCAACATGTCATCCACATATACTTTCATCCTTTTTTCAATCTATTCTTTGAACATCATATTCACTAATCATTAATAGGTTGCCCCCATATTTTTCAGTCTGAAAGGCATCACTTTGTAATAGTACAGCCCATGATCAGTGATAAATGAGTTGTGTTCCTCATCTTGTATGTCCATAGGGATCTGGTTGTACCCGGAGTAGGCATCCATGAAGTTGAGGAGTTGTTGTCTAGCTGTTGCATCCATGAGTTGATCGATTCACAGTAAGGGAAAGCTATCCTTTGGACATGACTTATTGTGGTCGATAAAGTCAATACAAGTTCTCCACTTCCTATTCTTTTTCTTGACCAACACAGGATTGGCTATCTAGGTTGGCTAATGAGCTTCCTAGATAAACTTGCTGGCCAAAAATTTATCCACTACTTCTTTTAAAGCTGTGTATCATTCAGCAGTCATTGGCCTTCATTTTTGGCAAACTGGCTTATAGTGAAGATCAATGTTCAACTTGTGTGACATGACTTCGGGTCAATTCCAGCCATGTGTTCATGATTCTAAGCGAAGACGTCAAGGTTTGCTTTAAGAAATTAGTTAGCTCTGCCTTCATATCTGGGGATAGATTCCTTCCTAGTTTGAGGCATCTTTAGGTATCTACCTCACTAGCTTGAATGACCTCGAGTTCTTTTATCGGGCTAGTCATCTTTTCAATATCTACTTCACGAGGGTCTAGGTTATAGCTAACCTCAATCAAGCTTATAGGTTGTGACTTTCCTCCAAAAACCACATCGATAAGAAAATATTTTACTTATTTATTTGTCCTCTCACTTAGCATTTTAAGGTCCAAAAATGACTTACTCTAGCTGTGTTAGTGTGTATTTATGATTTATTGTCAATTGGCATCATTTGAAAAATTCTGTAATTTTTGGCCATTTTAAGCAGTTTCTTTAATTAGCTATATCTCAAGCTACACTTATCCAATTAATATGATTCTTATCTTGTAAGAAAGATAAGAGAGAGATATACAACTTTCATGAAGACTGTAAAAGCTAAATATCACAATTGCTCATCCAAAATTGGAGCTCAAATTAGAATCCAAATACTGTCTCAGCCCTATCCCTAGCAGCCCAACCTCTGGACATTTAGTAGATCATATCTGGAGCTACACAAGTCCAATTAAGGTGAAACTAAGCCCAAATGGAAGCTAAGACATAAGGCCACATTTCATATGAAGACTTCCAGAGTTAAAGAGA
>JANHAO010008713.1:0-19014 GCA_026873985.1 Saraca asoca | reverse complement strand
AAATTAGAATCTAAAATAAATGTTGTTATCTATAATAATTAAAATAAAATTTTTATTTTTATTTTAATTAAAATAAAATATAAAAAAATATTATTTTAGTACTTTGCAGACCTAATTATATTTTACACTTAAATAGTTCATCATTTTTTTCTATATTATTTTTAGTGAATAAAGGATCCATGTTATTAGGTCCATGGGCTTAAATTTGGGTTTTGTCCATACTCATGGGCCTAGGCTCTGATTTGTAAATGGGTTTAAAATTATTTGGGCTTAAGTTTAGGCTTTGACTCAAAGCCCATTATATCCCATGGGCTTTGGCCCAAACTTCGCCTATTTGGCCCATGAGCAGGTCTAATATGTTCTTGTTCTTTCATGTTTGCACTAAATTAATAAGTCTTTATACTTTACGCTAAAATATTTATCCAAAATTTACACTCTCCAACCCTGTCCATGTCAATATTATAAATGTTAAACTATAATATATAATATTTATTTATTATAAGCAAATTTATATGATCATATAGAACATAAGATAATTGATTTAATAATTTGAATTAAATTAATTATAACATTTCTATTTTTATCACTACCTCAAATTCAATTACATATATTGAAAAATATAGGTGTAAATGGAAAGATAAAAAAATCCATCTCATTCAAATAAAGTCATAGTTATTATCGTGAGTAATATATTTCTATCTTAATATTTTACTATGTAAGATATTTTAATCATTTTATATTTATCTATTGTTAAATCAATATATGGTTGTCAAAATTCATTTAAGAGTTTATCGCACTTATTTCTTCTTTCTCTTTGCTGGCATGAGAGTTCATACAAACCATAAGGAGAGAAAATTAAAATTTTTTACTTATGATTCTTTTTTCTCCTTTCTTTTTTTTTTTTCCCTTATGAGTCCTTCGTGACTCTGCTTATTTTGGATTATAAGTGCAATATTTACATGTTTTGTATCTTTTATATATTTAGTTTTTTTTATCATGATCATGTGCAAATTAGAGTACTTGTGATTGGTTTCATAAATTGGTTATGTTTGGAACTAATTTAGATTAATTTAGTAATTTGAATCTATTTTAGAACTTTGGTTGTATATGAAATTCCAGACCTTTAATTGAGATGATTCTTAAATCATTGGAAAGCTGAAAGAAAGAACTATAATTGTTATTAGAGTCTCAAGCCTAGTTCAGATGTTTATTGGGTCGAAATCAGCCTAGAAATCAAAATAGAATGCTAATCTGTTGATCCTAAACCAATTATGGCATTTTATCATATCTAGAGTTCTAATTCTTCAAATAGTGCAAACCTAAGTCCATTGGATAGCTATCATCCACATCTACAACTTTCATAATGGGCTTAAGGTGAAATGGTGCCATTTTGAAGGAGTTATTAGGCTATGAAACTAAAAGGCAAAATCTATTATATATTGGTTTGTTCTGCAGAGCCTATTTCAGGTTTTGGCCTATAAGTTATGCTAGAAACCTCTATTTTCAACAAGGTCTAGGTCATTTGATTGCTGAGAAGTAAGGTTATAACAATTATAAAGACATCAAAGTTCAATTATGTCCTTATCCAACCTAATTCAATAGCTCAAGTAGAGAAGAAGAGAGCTAAAAAAAAAACTAGCTGAAGCACTTAAATATTCATTCTTTCATTTTATTCTTTTTCTCTCAAGGAGGGAAGAGCTCTCATAGGGCAAAAACATTAACCTCTTTCAGGTTCTTTCTTTTCTATTATTTTTGTTTTTAATTATCTTGTAATGAGTAGCTAAACTTTTCTTTCAATTCAATTGTGATTGTAAGACTTGATTTGTATTGTTGATTTATTCCTAGTTTGGTTACCTATTGTTTCTCTATTTTAATTCCACAGGATGATTACCTAATAAGGCCATTAGTTAATTATTTATTATGATTATCTATAAGCTTAAACTTCATAATTTGTAATTACTATTATAGTTTAGTGAATTAGAAATTGGGTGTTATAATTATGCATTAGTGTATGATTGTTCAATACCCAAAGGAAACAAAGGATGAATTTAATGATTATGTGCTAGTGTATGATTGTAATCCAATCTTAGCATCTTCTTATTTTTAATGCTATTGTTAATTTGATTGGGGTGCTAAGCTCGAGTCAAATTAGCAATAAGATTTAATTCAGGTGTTGGATCTGAATTAATAAAATCAAGGAAGAATGATAAGAATTTAATTTAGGTGTTGGGTATAAATTAATTTTTGACTAAGTAATCAAAGAGGAGATAATATATTTTATGTCAAGGATTAATATGAGAATTCAATACATGAATCTTTCTTGGATTAAAGATTTCCCAATTGAATTTTCCTTTTTCCAATTTTGTTTGATTGTTATGCTATCCATGAAACTCTATCTTTAAATTCTATATTTTTAGATATCAAAACCCCCTTGTTCAAATTAACAAAATTAAGGTAGTTCAGTATATTTAAGTAGATATATCTTATGTGAATTAGTTGATTGATTTATATGTGTTTTGTAGGATTAGGATTATATTTAGATTTAGGACTACTGAATTTAGGATTTAGGTTTTTAATTTTTCTTATTTGTCAATGCTTTCACCCCTGTTTTGTCTAATTTTGCAAATTTTTAGGTTTTCTTCGATAAAGTCTGAAGGAAAAGATTTTAGTAGAATATGAGGATGAAACTTACTAGTTTTGAAGATTTTGGTGTGCTGATCAAGATTCATGCTTTCCCATGGACCCTTACATATTTTTGCCAAATTCCATCATTTAGTAGGATTTTTGAATTTTTTAGTATTTTTTGTCATTATTTTATCGATTTTCATAATTCTTTTTCTTTTATTTTTGTTTACTTTGTGACTTTTGTCTACTTTGTTTCCCTTCTAACCTTTGCTTATTCTTCCTCCTTGTGTTTTTTATTATACTTATTTTGTTCAAGATGTTAGACGACAAACTTCTAAACTTGATCCTCATGCCTTGAAATGCATCTTTTTGGGTTATCCTTTCATAACAAAATGGCTATAAATGTTTTTGCCCTAAATTGGGTCTTTATTTGGTGTATGCTGATATCACCTTTTTTTAATCTACACTTTACATTGCTTTTGACCCTCCATCCTCTACTTTCCATCTTGATGTTAATGATGATTTTCTAGTTTACAGAGTTTAGTATCCTATTGTTCATGAGTTACCTATACACATTACCATTATTGAAAACAACCCCAAATCACAATTTCCTCATGTTCATCTTTCTATTATACAAGTGTGCTCTCAGGAAATTTGCCAGTTCAGTCAGTTGTTAATCAAAATGTAGGGATTTATGACTCGTCACCTTCACCACCTACTTCGTCTTCAGATTTAGACCTAGTACTTGACCTACCTATTATTCTTCAAAAAGGTAAATGCAATTGTACCTAACCTATTTCCTTTTTGTTACCTATGATCATATTTCACCTATTTCCAGATCCTTTGTGGCTTCTTTTGATGCTATTACTATTCTTAAAAATATATCTGAGGCATTATCTCATCTTGGGTTGAGGATGGCAATGAAAAAGGAAATGGTTGCTCTCAAATAAAATGAGACTTAGGATCTTACTTGTCTACTTTCAATAAAATATTCAATTGGATGCAAATGGGTTTTCACTGTTAAAATGAACCTAGATGGGTCGGCGGCAAGTTTGAAGGCACAATTGGATGTCAAAGGTTTTGCTCAAACTTATGGTATGGATTATTCTGAAATGTTCTCTCTTATAGCTAAACTTGTGTCTATTACCTTTTTATTTCCCTAGCTATCTCTAACCATCAGCCACTTCATCAATTGGATGTTAAGAATGCTTTCTTAGATGGGGATCTATAAGAGGAAGTTTACATAGAGCAACCACTTAGGCTTGTTGCTTAGGGGAAGATTGGGAAAATTTGTAAACTTCGTAAGTCTTTATACAAGTTAAAGCAATATCCACATGCACGGTCTAGATGATTTAGTGATATGGTGACTGAGTTTAGATTAGAAAAAAGTAATTATGATCACTCAGTGTTCTTTAAATAATCTAAAACTGGGTGTATATTGTTAGTTGTATATGTAGATGACATTGTAATAATTAGGAGTGATGCTTCTGGTATTATAAAATTAAAGAGTTTTCTTCAGTCCAAGTTTCAAACGAAGGACTTAAATTAATTAAGTATTTTTTGGGTATTAAGGTGACCATAAGTAAAAAAAGTATCTTCCTTTCACAAAAAAAGTATGTTATAGATCTTTCTAGTGATGTTGGGATGCTTAAAGTTAGACCATATGATACTCCCATAGTTCTGAATGTAAAATTGGTCGTAGAAGATGGTAAAATTCTTAAAGATCCTAAGAGATTTAGAAAAATGCTTGGTAAGCTTAATTATCTTACTGTAACATGCCTAGATATTGCATTCCTAATGAGTGTAGTGAGCTAATTCTTGACCTTGCCAAGGACTACACATTGGGATGCAATTCTCCATATTCTAAGATACCTAAAGGAAACACCAGTAAGAGGGATTGTTTATAATGATCATGGCCACTGTAGGATTGAAGGCTTTATTGATGCAAACTAGGCAGGTTGTCCTATTAACAGTAGGTCAATTTCTAGGTATTATGTGTTTTGTTGGTGGAAACTTGGTCTCATGGAAAAGTAAGAAATGAAATGTAGTTGGAAGATCAAGTGTATAATTGAAGTACAGAGCAATGGCTCAAGCTACATGTGAACTTATTTGGCTTTAACATTTGCCAGATGAATTAGGATTTAAAAGTAATCTCTTATGCAATAACCAAGCAACAATATGCCAATGTTTCATGTTAGCACTATAGTCAATTTTGGTAATCGGTCGACTAAAGGTTTTGAAGCCCAAACTGCTATAAGAATAGTGAAAATGTAAGAAAATAGCAAGAGCAGTGAGAAGGAAGAACAAGGTGAACATTGAAAATTTTTAACGTGGTTTGGCTAAAGTCAGTATGATTTCTACGTCCATGGTGGTTATTTACTTTTCATAGTTGTTTCTTTGTTCAGTTCAATAGAGTTTCAGTACATAAATTCTCTCACTATTTTCTTAGAGTTTCTATATGTATTTTTTCACTCTTTTTGTTACAATGATTTTTCTCTCTATTTATAGAGATAGTGGGGGTTATAAGTGTAGTTTATTAAATTGTAAAACTATTTTTTTCCGCTGTTACGGGCAGTAAATGCTTTTGGCAAGCAATAAATACTTGGTAATTTACTGTCATTTTTTAGAGGCTGATGTGTCAGTTCTAGGGGCTGACTTGTTAGTTAGGAGAATGTGTCTTTGGCTAATGACTAGACTTAGGAGTTTCATACCCATGCTTGGGGTAACTCGCTTGGTAGTCGGGGCTCACGTTGGGTGACCTATTGGCCGCACTAGTTCGTCTTATACTCGGGTTCAATCAAAATGAGTCTTCTGGAAGATGGTTGGGATGGCATGCTTTGACCAGCGAGTTGGAGCTTATCCTTAACGAGTCGGGGTTATCACCTTGGCCTTGTCTTGCATCCTGAGCTTGTGGTTAGCGATTTGGTGCCTTTGTTGAGTGACCTCACTTTTTTGGGTGGCTTGGGCCCTTTTCGGTTAGACTCATCCCCTGTTGGGCCATTGTCAGCCCATTTTGCCTTACTCCAAAAATACCCGCAACATTAGCCCCCTAACTCTTAGTTCGCTTTGTGGACTAAAAGTTGCAGTTAACTGGCAAAGTCTTTGCTTATGGTCTACAGTGTTGCCAAAGTCTCCATTTGTAATCTGTCATGTTGTCAAAGTCTTTACTTACAATCTGCCATATTATTACTTCAAACTTCTTGTCCTACTGCCTCATCTGGTTATGCATTTAGCGTGCATTTTTTATAGCTGTTAGCGTGGCAATCTCACTTTTTGCTGGATTGTTTAATCGGAAACAACTAGATAGTCTCTGGATTTGTTAGTGAAGCCAGATTGATCTATATAAAGCATGAATAACCCTCTTTCTTCTTCACAAAATGTCTAGATAAGTGCATTGGTTGAGCCCTCATGTTTCGATGGTTCGAGTATTTAGTGAAGTGCTGCAAAGTGTGTATGGCTTGTTGTAACTATTCCTCTTTGAGGATCTTAGGAAGTTTGTTACCTTTCTCTGTATCCTCCCCATTGGTCATACTAAATAATGCAACTCTTTCACCATTGTTCTTTGGCCTCCTTACATGGTGAGTTAGGCCTTAGGGGCATTCAAGTTGTGAAAGAAGCTCTTAGCTTGGGAGGAGGATAAAAAGGAGAAGTTAGAGCAGTTTGGCTTGCTCTTGCTTGTAGGATCTAGCTCTTAAAAGCCAGTTCCTCTTGCTTATTATAGCTGTAAGCTTATTCCAGTCTTTGTACTTCAAATTTTCTTATGTAAATTCACCTCGTTGAAAGAGGTTTTTTTTTTAATGAAATTTTACGTAATATCATTGTCTTTCCAAGTGCATTATGTTGTATGCTTCATATATTACAGAAGATAACATGTAAGCTCTTCATGAATAGACTCTTGCATATCATATCCAAACAAATATGGAGTTAAATAACCAATTGGTTACACTAATTTGTTTCAACTGATAATGAACTTGAGCATCGGAGTGCCTCAACTAATAATGAATAAGAGTACCAGAGTGCCTTAGCTGGTAGTAAGCTTTCAGGTTATGTGAAAGATACAAATAATAGGTCATGTGAGAGTTATGCCTTGATTAGAATAAGTTTGAGTGCTCAGATTATGCTTTAGCTAGCATGAGTTTGAGTGTCCAGGTAGGTTACACAGATGTGCCTCAGGTAGCACGAGATTGAGTACTCAGTGGGCGATCAGATGCATCCTGGCTGGCATGTGTTCGAGTACTCAGTGGGCATTTAGGTGCGCCCAAACTGGCATGAGTTCAAGTGCTCAATGGGTGATTAGGTGCACCTCAGCTAGCATAAGGTTAAGTGCTTGGTGGGCGATTAGGTGCACCCTAAATGGCACGAGTTTGAGTGCTTAGTAGGCGATTAGGTGCACCTCGGTAACACAAGATCAAGTGCTCAGTGGGTGATTAAGTGTGCCTCGACTGGCATGAATTTGAGTACTCAATGGGCAATTAGGTGCATCCCGGCTAGCACGAGATTGCATACATGCGATGCCTGGGAAACTTAGTTGCATGCATGTCAAATAGTAAGTTACGTGCATGCGCTGCATGAGGAAGTTAATTGCATGTAGGCAGTAAGAGGTCGCATGGAAGCTACACCTTAATTAGTATGAGTTGGTCATGGTGCAAACCAAAAGCTATAGTTTGTTGCTTATGATCTGCTATCTTCCAAGTCGTTCGATATACCATTGCTCTTTTTATCCCCGACTCTTGGGTTTCTGCCAATACTTCGTGTGATTATTTTTGCCTTCAGTGAACGTTATGCCAGGCTGGCAACAACTTATTGCTGGCATCCGCTGAGCCATCTGATTGTGGGTATTTAAAAGGTTCCCAGATCCAACAGTTAGATTATATGCTATATAATTTGAGAAGAAGCCTTTCTCTCTTTCATTTTTCATTTGAAATTTGAAACTTCCAAACTCTCCTTTCTCGTTCTCTCTCCTTCAGGTCCATGACCATTCACTGCCATTTGTTGCTGTTAGTTCCATTCCAGCTTGCTAGGCTTATGGTTTAGGTTTTGATCAATGAAAACCATCCTCGCCCTTGTCTCAGACTTCTTCCTTCAGTTAACACTGTGAGTTTTTTCTCTCTGATTTTTGGTTTCTGGGTGTCTTTGTTTTATGGTTTGTGTGGAGTTTTATTTGCTTTCAGTTGGAAAAAGATTTGAAATATTGGTTGAACTTGTTTACCTGTACATCTTCTTTTGTCATGTTCGGCTTGTCTAGTCGATTCGTTAGTAGATGCTAGGGTTTTTGATTGTTATTTTAGTCTTCCATTAGTTTTTTGGGCTTTAGCGGCCCAATGGTCGAGCCCTCCCTCGTGTATCTGGAGTTTGGATCATGGTGATTCGAGGTGTATGCGATCTACTACATGGAAAGACCTCTGTTAGGGTAAATCTTAGAGTTAGGGTCCATCTAGCTTCAGTGACCAAATTATATCTTTTTCTCTTTTTTTGTATAGATGTCTCTACCTCGTAGACGCCGCGGTCAACAAATAGTAAGTGAAGATACTAAATCTTCTGAAAGGAGCAAGAAGCTACTCCATGTTATAAGGGAGGCGACCTTTTAGAGTGCTGAGGTTGCAAAGGAGTTCGCAACTCACTCTGGACCTGAGGCGTTTGTAGATCATTCACCCTTTACACATCATCCTTCAAGCATCAAGTTCAGTGAGCTTGAAGGGATAGCCCATGCATATCATTTTCCAAGGGATTGTCGTATCTTAGCACCCTCCTCTAACGACCATGCCGCTCTTCTTCTTTGAAGTTTGTAACAATTAGCATCCAACATCTCGATGTTGGGTTTAAATTCTTAGTCCCTCTTATATAATTGATTTTTTAAATAAGTTAAAACTTTCCCCTTTCCAACTGACTCCCAATTCACATTCTCAGCTAACCTCCCTTACGCTCTTCTTCCTTAGGAATAGTCTTCCACCTCCTTCGATTAGAGTTCTTTGTAACTTGTATACTATTAAGAGTATTGGACTGTGAGAAGGGATATATTACCTCGTAGTCCATTTGTCCATCTATAAGAAAATTTTGCCTTAAGGGGATGCAAAGGGGAAATCCAACATAGGAAATTATAAGACTCATTGGTTTTACATCTCTTACCCCTCCCTGCGTTATCTTCAAAACTTCAGATTTGTGTTGAGTCCTGGTAAGCGAGCTAAGGGGATATAGGCTAGCTTCAGCATTCATTTTTACTTGGTATTAAGTCTGATCCTTTATTATGCCTTGCAGAAGGAGCCGGGATGGAGCTAAGGGCAAAGGAAGCCCAAGTGCTTAATCAATTCGCTGCCCTTGAGTTCAAAATGACCTGAGGTTCAATGAGGAGGTTTTACAGGCACAAGGGCTCTCTCCTGACCTCAACACTGAACTTCTTGATAGTACGTGAGATATTGGAGCTCGCGAGGCTAGAGACATCACTATAATGGACTTCTGGGAGCGCAAAGATATGGTGAGACTTAATCTTCTCATAGCCCCAGCTCTTTTGTCACTCTAACTTCTGCCACTACCAGTCATCCGTCCTCTTCGGCAATTGCTATGGAGACTCTGCGAGCATTGGTCCCCATTTCACAGGTGGTAGCGGTCGAGGTCACAAGAGGACCTGCAAGGTCTCCTGGTCGCGAGGAAGAGTCTCCAGTTAAGCCTCCTCCTAAAAAGCAAAGAACTGAAAAGGGGAAAGAGGTAGCTGCCAGTTCTTTAGAAGATGAATCCGAGGGTGTGTCAGAAGGAGACCTTGATGGTCTAAGCCCCAAGACCAGGGAATATTATGATTTTCTCTACAAGCATATGGGCAAGGTCCTGGGAACTCATACAAAATCGTAGGAGTCTGAAGACATGCATGGTGACGGTCTGGTCGGCATGATGGTTTGACATTTTTTTACTGGTAATTATAATTCTCTCTCTTTAGCTTTTCACCTCTTTGGGTAATTTAACCATCCTGGCCTTTTTCAGGGGGCACTAGAGACAATCAAGTTGGGGGATGAGATCCTATCCTGGGATGAGGAGTAGAGCAAGCTCAAAAGTGACCTAGCTACTTTAACTATGGATACATTAGAGCTGAGGAAGAAATGGAACATGTTGAGACCTAGCTGTAGAGTGTCGAGGTTGTTAAAAGGGAGGCCAAGGACACTTTGCTTCATGAGACATCCAGCGTAATCTCAAAGCTGCACAAAAAGACTGACAAGCTGAGGCAATCGCAAAATGAGTTGGATGCGTCAATGAGAAGGGCTAAAGTCGTAGAAAAGAAAGAGGAAGCAGCCAGGGAGAGGGCAACTCATGCTACCTTGTGTTGAGGACAGGGCCAGCCAAGCTGAGGAGGAGGTTGCCTGAGTCAGGGGGAGATTATCGCTATGATCATACAGGTTGAAGATACTGTGGTCTCCAACACTGCTGATAATTTTTTGTTCACTCTATAGAAGAAACATCCTGATATGGGCTTCACCTTTTTCAGTGGGGATGTTGAAGTAGTTATACGGCATTTCATGAAAGCTTCAACTCCGGGTGCAAAAGTTGGTGGCGAAGGCTCTCCTGCTCGGGGTAACACTCAGGTCAAAGGTAGCTCACAGGTTGAGGAAAGAGCTATAGTGGAGTCTAAGGGGAAAATGATAGAAAACTTACGCGCCCCTTTCAACAACTCTCCAACCCCTCAGGACTCAACTAGGCCTCCGACCTCTTCATAGATCATACCACAACGTCTTTTCCTTGTACTTTTATTTTTGAACATTATGGATGTATTCTGACTGGACAATCATCTGTAATGAAAGTAGTTATTTTTTGATGAAATTGTTTGAGTTGTTTATTCCAAGATGAATCTATTTAACTCCACTATTCATTCTAGTTGATTAACCTTCCAAATTTTTGCCAAGTCAAAATACCTGAATACTTTGTTAGCAAACCGTGGCTTCATGTATGAATGCTACATTAGTAGGTGATGGCTTTTGTAGCTCCCAAGATAGTTGCTCAAGCTAGTAGCCTGAATGCCTTATAAGCTAGTTGTGGGCTATATTTATCAAGTTGAGTGCCTGAAAGATAAAATTGTTAACATGGATGGACCTCTGTGGATCACACATTGTTAGCTTAGATAGACCTCGAGAGGTTGCACATTGCTAACATGGATGTATCTCAGGGGATCTTGCATTGTCAACATAGATGGGTCATAGAAGATCGCACATTATTAATATAGGTGGAGCCCTGCTAGCAAGCCACGACTTCTCCAGGCTTCCAAGATAGCTGTTCTAGCTGAAAGCTTGAATACGGCTTAATCAACTTCTGGTCAAATTATTTTGAGATTGATTTGTTTTAAGAGTAATGTTCTGAAGATATGTTGAAGAATTTACATAGAATTGAAGGAGATAACTTTGGGCCTCTTTATTGAGATCTAAATAATGATACAATATTTTAGAGCCGAGCTTGAATTTATTGATAATATGGCCAAAGGTATTTAGCATCTAGGCTCGAGGAATTTCAGCCCTATTTACATTTGTCAAGCAATAAGCCCCGTTATCCAAATTATCTTTTATTGTGTACAAGCACTCCTAGTTCAGGCCTAGCACCCTGTTGCTGCCTTACAGGCTGCCAGCAAAATGAGGCACAGCATGAGATCTCTTACTCCATAGTTTCAAACTCTAACCTTTCGGTTATAATGTCTTGCGACCCATTATTGATAAGTCATGATCCTGAGGAGAGCTATATCCTATGCTTCTTCGATGAGGTTAAGATTCACGGCGGGTAGTTAGTTATTATCCTTTAGATTGAAAGTAGCCCTTCAGTGTGAAGTTACTTCAAACTCTACTGGTATCATAGCTTTGGATCCGTAGATCATCGAGAAGGGGGTCTCTTCTATAGTGCTATGAGCTATAGTTTTGTAAGCCTATAGTACTTTTGGCAGCTCATTTACCCATGCTCCTTTTTTAGCCTTCAGCTTTGTCTTCAAGATTTGTTTGATGATCTTGTTTACAGCTTCGACTTGTCCATTTTCCTGAAGATGGTTTATCGTCGAGAAGCTCTTTACAATCGCGAGGTCATTGTAGAAATTGATGAACTGCTCCCTATTGAATTGGGCCCCATTATTAGTTACAATTTGTTAGGGGACTCTGAACCTACAAATGATGTTATTTTAGATGAATTTTTTGACCTTTGAGGAGGAAATTTAGGCCAATTCTTTCACCTCTGCCCACTTTGTGAAATAGTCAATAGCCACTATTGCATGTTTGCAACTCCTACAGCCTGTAGGGAGAGGTCCAATCAGGTCAATGCCTTATATTGCAAAGGGCCAATGGCTGATCATCTATTGAAGATAGGCTGGTAGGGCTTGTAGAACTTTAGCAAACCTTTGGCATTTATCACATTTTTTGACAAGGTCAATTGCGTCTTACTTCATGTTTGGCCAATAAAACCCTTGTTGGAGCATTTTTTGAGCCAAGGATAGCCCCTCAGTGTGGTTTCCACAATGACCGGCATGAATTTCTTTTAGGACAGTGTCATAATTAAGGCTATCATTGCACCTGAGGAGTAAAGCCGAAAATCCTCTTTTATAGAGCATATCATCAATGATGTAATATCTAGTAGCTCGAGCTCGCACATGGTGTGCTTCTAATTTATCTTCTAGTAGCTCACTGTCTTGTAAATATTTCAAGATCGGGCTCATCCATGACCTTTGTGTCACAATAATTGTCCTCACAATTTCTTTCTATTCAATACTTCATGATGGAAGAAATTTGATCGAGATTACACCTGAGAAATCTATATCTTTGGTTACGGCTAAGCAAGCTAGTGCATCCACATGTGCATTTTGAGCTCGTGGGATTTATAGACCTTGTACCTCTGGAAATTGTTAAGTAATTCCTAAACTTTTTGAAGGTAGATAGCCATCTTCAATCCCTTCATCTGATATTCACCCTTTATGTGACAAACAACAAGCTGAAAGTAGCTAAATATCCTCAAGTTTTCAGCTCGTACCTCCTTTGCCAGGCGGAGACCTACAAGTAGCACTTTATACTCCACTTCATTATTAGTAACTTGAAATCCAAATCTCAGTGCATAGAGGATTTTGTGTCCCTCCAGGCTGATTAAAAGTATTCCTGCCCCTGCCTTCCACTCGCACGAGGACCCGTCTACATGAAGCTCCTAACTCAAACCTTCTGAAGTCTCTACTTCTTCCTTCACAAGTCCAGCAAATTCTGTAATAAAATTTGCTAAGGCTTGCCCCTTGATCACTGGCCTCGGTTTGTGCTAAATGTCAAATTGGGCTAGCTCGATGGCCCACTTGAGCAGGTAACCTAAGGTGTCAGTCTTTTATAGAATCTGCCTTAACAGGTACTAAGTGAGCACCTCAATAGTGTGTGCCTAAAAGTAAGGCTGTAGTTTCCTAGAAGTAATTACAAGGCAGTAAGCGAGCTTCTCCATAGTCAAATAATTCACTTTCGCATTTAGCAGCCTTTTGCTTACGTAATAGACTAGGAGTTGAGCTTCGTCTTCTTCTTGAGCTAAAGTTGTACTGATAGCATGTTGGGATACTTCTAGGTAAAGAACGAGCTTCTCGCCTTCTTACAGTTTAGATCATAGTAGAGCTTGACCCATATATGCTTTCAAGTGTTGGAAAGTGGTCTTGCACTCCTCAGTCTACTCAAACCATTTGGCCTTCTTCAGCACATCGAAAAATGGTATGCACTTATCCGTCACTTTGGAAATGAATCTACTAAGTGCCGTGACCCAGTCAGTTAGACTTTGCACATCCTTGATTGGGAAACCTCATGTCGATGAGTGCCTTAATCTTTTCTGGGTTTGCTTTAATTCCTCTACTGTTAACCATGAACTTGAGAAATTTTCTCGAAGCCATTCCAAACACGCACTTAAGTGAATTCAGTTTCATCAGGTGTTTTCTCAAAATTTGAAACATTTCATCCAGGTCTTTCACATGATCCTCAATCTATTTGGATTTCGCAAGCATGTCATCCACATAGACCTCCATGGACTTCCCAATCTATTCTTTGAACATCATTTGACCAACCGCTGATAAGTTACTCCTGCGTTCTTCAGTCCGAAGGGTATCACCTTATAATAATATAAACCATGATTTATGATGATCGAGGTATATTCCTTATCTTGGGGCTCCATGGGAATTTGGTTGTACCCTGAGTAAGCATCCATAAAACTGAAAAGCTGGTGCCTGGTGGTTGCATCAATGAGCTGATCAATCCTTGGCAAAAGGAAGCTATCCTTCGGATAAGCTTTGTTGAGGTAAGTGGAATCAATGCATGTTGTCCATTTCCCATTTTCCTTTTTCACCAATATAGGATTAGCCATCCATGTCAGATAGTGAGCCTTTCGGGGCCAAAAATTTATCTACCTCTTCATTCAGAGTGTTAAAGTGCTCAGCAGTTATCAATTTCCTCTTCTAGTGAACTGGCTTATGGTGAGGGTCAATATTCAGTTTATGTGACATGACCTAGGGATCAATCCCCACCATATCTTTATGATTCCAAGCAAAAATATCTAGATTTGCCTTGAGGAATTCAGCCAACTGGGTCTTCATGTTGGAAAGCAAATTTTTCTCCAGCTTGAGGCATCTCTCAGCATCTACCTTGCTGACCTACATATCCTCAAGCTCTTTTATAAGCCCAGTCTCTCTATTCACATCCAGGTCACAGGGATCAAGGTCGTAACTGACCCCCACTGTACTCGGAGTTTGAAGTTCTCTGCCAGAGACCATATTCACCCTTCTTTCTCTCTCCCTGATCTTGATGGCATCTTCATAGCAATTTTAGGCTATATGTTGCTCACCTTACACACACCCGACTCCACTAGGGGTTAGGAACTGCACAATCAAAGTCTTGGTGGACATGACCATGTCTAAGTCATTCATCGCAGGTCACCCCAGCATTATATTATACACCAATGGACAATCAATGACTAAGAAATCATCCAAGATGGTGGCTTGATGTTTTGAGTCCCCTAAAGTGATAGGGAGCCTGATCTGCCCTACTGGAAATATTGCATCCCCCGTGAAACTGAAAAGAGGCTCTGATGAAGGCTTCAAATGGCTCTCGCTCAGTCCTATTTGCTTGAAACACTTTATATACATGATATTCACTGAGCTACCAGTGTCTATCATGGTCCTCCGCACCTCAGCATTGCCAATTTTTGCCAGAATAACCAATGCATCATTGTGGGGAGACTGAATTCCTCGTGCATTGTCATCTACGAAGGTGATGCATTCAAAGGTGGTTCTGGCCTTTTTAACAGGTCTTCTAAATTCACAACCCATGAAGACATGGTTCGCACTTCTCACATAGCGTTCATGTGACCTATGCAAAGTGCCTGCAACATGTGGCCCACCATGGATTGTGAAAATGGTCCTCACCATAAATGTCTACTCCTACTCAACCTACTGGGATGGCTGTTGAGCAGACTGTTGGGAATGTTGAGGTCGTTGTCTTGCAGGTCGTACCATGTAGTCCCTCAAACGGCCTCTTCTAATCAGATCTTCGATATCATTCTTAAGCGACTTGCATTCAAAGGTGTTGTGCCTGATATCATTATGATAGGCACAAAACCTGCCAGCACCCTTGAACTTGTGTGGGGTCTTTATGGGTCTAGGCTATCCAAAATCCTTCCTGTGCTTTTCTGTTGCATATATCCTCTCTAAGTGTCAAACAGGATGCTATAATTGTCTTGACAACCTTGTGGTTGAGGTCGCTCTCTCCTGGCTTTCTTCACAAGTTGGATGCCGACGCCATCATTTTGGCCCATTTTGCCTTTCCCGCTGTTACTCCCTCTTTTATTCTGGCTGAGAGCAAAACTATTCATCTCATTCCTCTGTCTGAGCTTCTTTGGACTGAAGGTCTCCTCCCATCTAACCTCATTGGCAGCTTGCTCATAGAATTCTCCCAAATCCCTCACTGGAGATTTATATATGCTTTCATATAGCTTCCCATCTTTGCGGAGCCCCACTGAGATTACTATTAGGATGCTATCGTCGAAGAGATTCTCTACATTGTTAACCTCACACCAGAATCTCGTAATGTAATCTTTCAATGATTCATCCCTCCCTTGAAAGATTGTGGCGAGGTGACAAGATGGCACAAGCTACCTCCTAAGAGCTCTATATTGATTAATAAAACTTTTTTGGTGCTTTTCTCAACTATCAATACTATGAGCTGGGAGGCTCTTGAACCACGCTTAGGGTACATCTCCAAGAGTAGCTAGGAAGATGCCGTATTTATCCAAAGGGTTAGTCATCTAAAGATCCATCTGGATGTTGAAAGCATCCAAATGGTCGTACGGATCGTTTCTCCCATATTATAGTGGGATGGCAGGAACCTTAAATCTGTGAAGAAGAGGCTCTATCTCGACCTCCTTAGAAAATGGAGTCCTCTCATCGTAGTGATCTAAATGGTCTCGAACTAAGGGACATTTCTCCAATCGCTATACCCTCTATAGTAGCTCCTCCATCATTGAATCCTACGTTTCATATCATTGACCCCTAGTATTATCACGACTTGTATTCAAGCCCTTGCTGTGATGCAAGCTCCCAGGTCATTGATTTCCATCATGCTCATGAGCTCGATGACTTTCAGATTCAGGTCACGAGTTGGTGGAGCAAGCTGAGTATGCTCATTGAGGCCCTTCTCTAGCCAACTTCTCTTTCTAGACCAAGGCCTTTCCTTATGGCTCCTGGACTACTCTTTTGATCATAGTAACTCCAACTTGTCCTTGAACCCCCTGGGTGTGTGCCTAGGCTAGCACTGTAACTATGTCGGTAAGCCTCCTGACTGTATTCTCGAGTGCTTCTTGGCGCTGACGCAATGCTTGCACACCGTTAGCTCCCGGGGGAACAGAGACGGGCTGACCAGTGGTAGGGATGGAAGAAGTGCTCACCAGAAATAGGTTTCCATCTACTAATGTGTTCCATTGTTGTTCTCCATGACTGCCCGACTAATTGGTGTTAACATCAAAACTCCTAGTTATTCTTCTTCTTGCTATCTTAGTTGGTCGGTGTCTTAGTAGAAAAACAGTTTGGCCTTCCTTCTAGTACCAAAATACTGACGGTTGATTTTAGTAATTGGTCAACCAAAGGTTCTGAAGCCCAAATTGCTATAAGAAGTGTGAAAATGCAAGAAAATAGCAAGACTAGTGAGAAGGAAGAACAAAGTGAAAATTGAAGATTTTTAATGTGGTTCGGCTAAAGTCAGTGTGACCCCTACATCCATAATGATTGTATTTGCTTTTCTCGGTTGTTTCTCTGTTAAGTTCAATAGAGTTTCAGTACATAAGTTCTCTTACTATTTTGACAGAGTTTCTACATGTATTTTTTCACTCCCTCTGTTACAATGATTTCCTTCTCTATTTATAAAGGCAGTGGGGTTACAAGAGTAATTTGTCAAATTGTAAAACTATTTTTTCCGTCGTTGCGGGCAATAAATGCTTTTGGTGGATAATAAATACTTGGCAATTCATTGTCAATTTTTGGAGGCTGATGTGCCAATTATAGGGGCTGACTTGTCAGTTGGAAGAATATATCTTTGGCTGATGATTAGACTTCAGAGTTTCGTACCCATGCTTGGGGTAGCTCGCTTAGCAGTCCGAGCTCGCTTTGGGTGACTTGTTGGTCATGCTAGTTAGTCTTCTACTTAGGTTCAATCAAAACGAGTCTTCCGAAAGACGATTGGGATGACATGCTTTGACTAGCGAGCTAGAGCCCATCTTTAATGAGTCGGGGTTACCACCTTGACTTTGTCCTGCATCTTGAGCTCACGACTAGTAATCTTGTGCCTTTGCTGAGTGACTAAATTTTTGGGTGGCTTGGGCCTTTTCAGTTGGACTTGTCCCCTGTTGGGCTTTTGTTAACCCATTTTACCTTGCTCTAGAAATACCCACAACACTAATTAATTGCCACTTCATTCAGGAAAAGAACCAATAGGATTTGATTTCTACTCATCATATGAAGATTGGAGAACAACTTGTAAATGTTTTTTACTAAAGCCTTGTATGGGAATCAGGTTGGATATCTTTGTAACAAGTTGGGCATGATTAATATCTATGTACTAACTTGAGAATGTGTTTTAGGTAATATATTTGTATCTTAGTATTTTACTATGTAGAGTATTTTGGTCATTTTATATTTACTCACTATTAAATCAATATATGGTTGCCAAAGCTCATTTAGGAGTTTATGACACTTATCGCTTCTTTCTCTTAATTGTTATTAAAACCAAGCTGGATATTAACTCAAAAGAGAATCTAGATCACTAAGTCACTGGTTCAATCACATGTAATTAAAAAATATAAAAAATAAATTAATACAAAAATATTTTGACATATTTATCAAGTAATTAAATAATTTAATTTCATCAATATTTGACTTATTAATTCAAAAATACTTGGTATATTAGTTAATTGATAATTATTAGAAAATGATACAAATTTATACTCACAAACTAAAAATACAAAATAACTCTAAGTTCATGATATTGATGAAAAAAACATAAAAAATAACCCAATATTAAATTTATACATTTTATAAATTCTAATTTGAATATAATTTTTTAAATATTTTCACTTAACAATTCATTTCTTTCATCAAAATCTAAAAAAAAAATCAATATTATTATTGACTCGATTACTTTAGGTTTACTCATCAATTCAACCTTTAAAAAAAATATCTATAGTTCAAATAATTTTTGATTGATTAAAGTACATTTCTGATGTAATATCTTGGTTTAAATTAGACTAACCGCCGATTCATCGGTTTATCGAATGAATTGGTCAGTTTGGTTCAATTGTTATAACTAAGAATAAAATAAATAAATGAGGATGAATATTGATATATAAGAATTTAATAGGAATAGATATATATATATATATATACGTATAAATTATTTATATATAAAGTGAGAATGCATATTAAGATCTTAATCCAGTTTATACCATTTCTATTTTCATTCTGATAAATACATATTTATTGGATCTAGTAATCTATTTCTAATTATTTATTTTTATATAAAAAAGTGTGATAAGTATGTTATTCATTAAATTAAATAAATTATAATCTTTTTAAAGCTACTCAGTAGTAACTATTAAAAGAAAAACAAACTTCCATATTATATGACAAGATAGTTGTTGGTCAATAAGCAATTTACAACAACTAGAATATTCGATAAAATAGTAGACATATGTCACACTTGTTAATCGAGATTCATCTTTAACATTGCGTGGAGGACAATAACCTTGATATCTGATAGGTTCTTAATAATGTCTGTATCCTTGGATATCGATCCACACTCTTTGGTTCAAGTATTTGGGCTTACCTATTTTCCATTTTTGAAGTTTTCTTTATCCTCTCGCATAAAATAATATTGTGTGGCACTC
>JANHAO010008712.1:0-19042 GCA_026873985.1 Saraca asoca | reverse complement strand
CACAGACAGGCTTGTCACCTTGAAGACTCATACCAGAATTTGGGTAGCTATAATGGCTTGCTAGAATCCGCTTATAGCTTAAAGTCCAGTTGATTAATTTGGAGAAATTGATCAAAAAATTAATTGGATTAATTTCATATACCTTCAAAGGGTTTGAAGGGCATTTTAGACTTTTGCCAACATTTCGAGGGCCTACTGGGTCACGCGTATAATGGGGAAAGATATGACCAATGTTTGGATATATTTGATGTTCAGGGACTAAATCGTAATTCGGTGGAATTGTTTGGGCCGAAATTGAAGTTTAATGAAACTTCAGGGACTAAAGTGCAAATCAAAAAATGATTTTCCTAAGGCACGAAACGACGTCGTTTTGAGCCTAAGTGTTTCGGCTAAAACGACGTCATTTTGGGCGTCTCTTCATCTTCCTTGGCTAGCCGAATGGTTCGGCCATTTTTCACGGGAGAGGAGAGGATGCCGAGAGAAAGAGAGAGCTCACACGCGGTGGATGAAGGCGTTCCTCGGCTGGATCCGGCGGCGACCGGAGCAAATCAGATGAGAAGTTGGTTCCAGTGTGCTCTCTCCTTTCTTTCCTTGTGTTTTGGTGAAGAGTTCAGTTGCAAATGAAGAAGTGTTCTTCATGGGGTTCGGCCATGGCTAAGCCGGCGAGGGAAAAAGAAGGCCAGTGACGTTTCGGTGACTTTTTGGCTTCCTTTTGGTCCTTTCAGCTTTCGGAGACTTACTAGCACAGGTGGAGAAGCTGAAGAGGTCATTTGAGGTCTTCTCCAGCGTGGATCTCTGGTAGAGGCAGTGTGTGTGTGCTGCTTGGTGACTGGAAGATTCAGATGTTTCCGCTGCGATTGGAGCTGGATTAAAGGTTAGTCTTGCTTGCTTTTACTTTGTATTTGATGTATGTGATACATTGGAGCCTCAAACCAACGGATCTTGGGAGATGAGTTTCAGCCAAGTTGGGTTTCTCCACTGAAATTTTTTTGAAATTTTCTCCCTCTTGGCTGAAGCAAATCTAATAGTAAGTGTCTGTCGCAGGAAGGACTAGTTCCCTCGATTGTTTTATGTGACTTTCCAATTGATCAATTGGAGTGTCTGAACTCTTGGTAGTTCTTTCTCTCGCTCTCATGGTTGAACGAAAAATTAACCATAAAATTAACCAGAATGTAGTTGATTAGCGCCAAAATGTTGATGGTGAGATCCGATCAACTAGTAAGTTCAGTAAACCCCAAACTACAATATGGTGCGTGTAAAAATGAGAGATGAAGAGAAAGAGAAAGGAAGAACAGGGGGACAATAGGAGTTTTTGTCGTGATTTAGCTAAAGTCCAGCAACCCCTACGTCCAAGGTAGTTTTTAGGCTTATTTGGAAATGTTTTCAAGTATTTTTATTTTATTATTTTTTAAAAATAATTTTAAAAACTATTTTTTTAGAATAAAAAAATAAAAAATTTGTTTGGATGTAAATTTTGAGATCAAGTGTTTTCCTTATTTTTGAAGAAAATTGAAATATATTTAATATTATTTACAACTTTGTCATTAATGAAAATAGGTGTTCTCCTTATTTTTTTTAAAAAACCTAAAAACAGTTTTGCACAAAAACAAGGAAAATACCTAAATGATGTTTTCTAAAAACTATTTTTTTAGTTACACTTTTACAAAATAATTTTTTAAAAATAACTTCTGAAAAACAGTTTGTTAAACAGGTTTTTTTGTTTTTGTAGAATAAAAAAATAAAAAAACTATTTTCCAAAACAAAAAAATAGGCTGCCAAACAAGCCCTTTATTTCTCAATTTGTTTTGCTGAATAGAGTAACAATACATTATTGGCTTTATGATTCTATTTTACAGAGAGTCTCTCTCCAATTGGTGTTCAAGTATAATAATCTTAACCCCTATTTATAGTTGGTGGAGTGTACAATTTTAACTTATTCTAAAAAAGAAAAAATAATAAATTAATTACAAATTGATTTCTACAAGTTGGTCCCTCCTCGAATTTAACCATAGTAAGGTTTCTGGAAAATGGCTGAGGTGACCTATTTCAATCTACAAGTTGGAACTCGTTGTCAATCGATCTAAAATTACTGTGAGCATAATTGCCCAACGACCTGAACTCATACTTAGGCAATCCAATGCTTTGGTTCAGCAACCTTGAGCTAAGTCTTTTCCAGTTGGATTCGCCTGTTGAACTTTTATTAGTTTATTTGTATAATTTCAAAAATACCCTTAACAAAAGTTAAAATTATAATTTTTATATAAAATTTTGTATTTTTTCACACAATATTGTAAGTGTATGCAAATTATACGTAAATCAATTATATAAAATAATTGTTATTTTAGCATTTAAAATTAGATACAAATATTCTCTAATTTTTTTTTAATTTTTATGTAAAAGTTACAAAAGAGTGAAATTATTTCATAAATGTTGTAAGGATATGTAATGGTACAAATTTTTCTACCCTTGTAGGCAGAACTTCCATACAAGTAGTTAAGGAAAAACTCGTATCCACGCAAGCTCTGTGGAAGGTTATTCATGCTCATTTGAATGTTCTTGTGGTCTGCCCAATTTTTTACCTTAAATTGGTCGGTTGAGTACAAGGCTATTTGTGTTGTTAAACGTGTTCCTTGAAATCATATTTGTTGGTTTATGACAATTGTTATGACTTATTTATATGTTTTCTACTATTATATTTCCTGTTGGAGTTGAAATATCTTTGATTATTTGATGCGATCATCGTGTTAAATGTTTAGTTGAAAATACTGTAGAGCTTCGGTAGAATCATTTGAATTCGACAAAGTCAAATTAATTTGGGACTAATTTGATAATATGAATCAATATGACAACGCTTCCGATAAAGCAAACAGATTCTATTTAGTTATGTAGCAACGAGACCACGTTCACTTGGTGGTTTTTAAAAATTATTTTATTATTTATCCAGATAACACGCGTAAGTCTATATGTCTTATTGTGAAGTGACTTTAGGATAGTTATTTTAAATTTCAAATCATTTTATGACAATATAAATAGGATGAGATTTAACATTTTAAGGATCTCTATCTCGATACATGCACATAAAAACAAAGCACATTTTATGTTCTTAACATTATGTTGTTGTAGTTGTAGTTTTAGTATATTAGGAACTTTAGTAATTTCCTCATGGAATCCTAGCACTCACCATTGTTGTATTTTTACAATTTTAGGAATATTTGTAATTTTTTCTTGATATTCTGTTGTTATGATTTTAAGATTTTAGGAATATTTATAATTCATTTGTCGAAACCTTAACATATCTTGTTAGGCGTGGAAATGAACTAAGCTACTTTGTGAATCACTTGTGGTTTAACTCAAAAATTAGTTTGATGAGTTAGGTTTATAAACTAGATTAATTGAACTTAAACTTAAAGTTGAAAGGTTGATTCATTTATTAAATGAATCAAATTCGATTTATAATTAGTTCAACTCATTTGGTTTATGAATCCAATTCAATAAATTAATTATATTTATAAATATCAATGCTTTAAAAATTAGACCAAATAATGAAAAAATTATTATATCATTATTTGATTGGTTGAATCAATTAAATTGGATAATGTCAAAAATATAAATTTATAAAATAAATAAATAAATAATAAATAACATATACTATAAATATAGGCTCACATTTTATACAAAAGATGAAAAAATAAATAAAAGAAATTAAGTAAATTAATGAGTTTTTAATCAATTAAATATTAAATTTCTTCTTTTCTTGTTAGTTTTTGATTTTATATAGGCTTATTGGACTAACCTAATAAAAAAAAGCTTAAAAGTAAAAAAAAATGATTGATTTTCTATTTTTACTAGTTTTAAGTAGTTCGTCAAACCATTAAAATAATTTTTGACACTAATTTGGACCATATCGTATAGCAAGCAACGATCAGATCGTCCAGTCCAATTTAATTCTCTCAATATTGATATATATATTTTGATAATACTTATAAAATAAATTATGATATTAAATATAATATTATATATTATGTAATGTATTTAAATGAATTCGAATAATATTTTTATATGATATTAGACTAAATAAACCAAATAGGTTAAGCGAGTAAACCAATATTACAAACTGTCTTATGCTTTTTGTTCCACATTTATTTACTTAAGATTTTAATTCATTTGGTTTGACTAAACAAGCTATTGAATTAATTCAAACAATTCATAAGTTTAATTTAAGCCAAATTTAAGTTAAAAAACTCAGTTCAATTGCATACTAGTCAAGTTTTGAGATGAGTTAATTTCATTCAAATCAAACCAAATTGATTCATAGATTCATAGCTCGACTCAAATCAATTTGTATCTTGTACACTTTATTTAAGTTTGCTCTCTGCACCAGACATTTTATCTTAATTCCAATTCTGCTTTTCATTTTAAAGTGACAGAGGACAACTGAAGCCAACCACTCCAATGAGAAAGAAAGTAGATGGAAATGGGAGAGACGCCATAATTGGTTGCTCCATAAAAATAGAACAGACTAAACTGAAAGTAGAAGTGGGATTACATTCATCGGCTGTGGGAATGATTTGCTGCACATCCTGGCTGGCTTCTATACAAATCACTGTCACAGAGAAGCACTGCATTTATAAGTTGTAGCAACCATTTTCCAATTATACTCTCATCATTCCACCATTTTCAATCATTCAACCACCATTTCTTTTTATTTTCCATCCCTACCAACTACCATCCATATACTGCTGTCTTAGTACTTGGCCCATGACTTTTTGAAAAGCATATTTCGTTATACAAGTAAGCTATCATTTTCAGCTCTCTCTTTTTTTTCCTTCCAACAATCATACTATTTCACATTAAAGGCTTTTCACTCAAAGTTTATGCTCAACTCACAGCCAAGAAATATTTTCCTTACAAGCTTCTTGTGCTGATTGCTTTGTGTATATAAGAGGTCAGTTAATTTTAGTTACTTATAATTGCTTTTACAGTTTTCCACCTATAGAATTAGTTCAAAAGCAATATCCTCAAAGAACTCTACACGACACTTTTCTTATTTTATTAAATTATTTAGTAAAATTTAAGATAAATTATATTTATCTCTCTTGAGATCTTATTTAAATATGTTCACTCTTTTTATTTTTAAAATATATATAATAATTTCTTTTTTCTTCTACTTAAAAAAATAATAGAGACAGACATATATTTATGAAAATAGAATAATGTGAATGGAATAAAATATGTTAGAGAAAATGAAATTAATTTATAGTAAAACTTGGGATCTTACTCTTGAATTTCTACTTTGATTATTATAGAAAGAATCAAGTAATTCCTCCAAATTAAATTATAGAAATTTATACTTCTAAACCTTTATAAAGGAGAAGAGATCAAAAAGGGATTCTATAAGTGTTCATCAAATTAAAATTCAGGAATCTTTGGCTTCAAGGATTATTAATGCAAGCAATGTAATTATAAACACATTTTGAAGCATGCTCAAACAGCCGCCAATACATATACCAACTTCAAGTCAGATACTTGATAATAAAAGTAATCAGATGCTTTTAATTCTGTGAGGTTGAAGAGGAAAGGAGAAGCAAAGTATTGGAAAGTTTGGGGGCAGTGGCCAAATCAACAATAACTTTCGAAGCAAACTGATTAATACCCTATAAACCAAGGACATGTCTTAGTGGGTGTGTTAACTTTTTAACCAATTATTCCATTGAGTGTGCCGTAAGTCACATGCCTTAACACAACTCTTCCCCTGTCATCATTCAATGGTACATTTGCTTCGGATTAGTTAATGATCTTATCTCTTGTCTTCCGATATGCTGAATCTGAAATTGCAATCACTAAATCTATTTCAGTTGGTTGAACTCAATAGGTTATCGAGTACCAGTTCAACAGGTGTTTTCAGACTCAACTGACATATTTAATATTAAAATAGAATTTCTATCCATCCTCCTTCCCATCTCATGTATACATTGATAAGAGAGTACTTAAAATTGAAAATAATAATTATATTTAAAATTGTCATAATGCATCCGAACCCCAAATAAAATATTTTCCTAAATTCTTCAATTTTACTGTGTCCTAGTTTAACAAACTACATAGAGACACAGCTTGGGTTCTTCACAGCTGAACCTTGTTCTAGGCTTGGTTCTGCCATGTGACTCTGACACGGAATAATCTTGTTTCAACCAATTAAATACGCCGTCTGACTTGGAAAGAGTCATTGTCTTATGTGCGCATAAAACAGAACTCAACATTTTAAACAGAAATTGGAAAACAAATAATTGGTTCAAACATCAATTTGGGTGATGAGCTAAAATGTCAGGCACAATCTCTTTTGATTGCAGTGGTTAAACATCATTTGCCGAAATTAATTTTAGTTAGTGGAATATCTTAACCACCCAATAAATAGTTTAAATAATACTGATATTTAATGTATCTGCATATTAAAATGTTTAAATATATGTAAATTTTATTTATTTATTTATTTATTATTTTACAATTTACATGTATTTAATAAATTGAATTTAAATTTAAGACATTAATGATAATAATAATATTACACAACATAGAAGAAAGCAAGGGGCAGAGGTTAGAGGGATGATAATAAGAAGATAATTGAGAAATGGTGCAACGAGGATGAGTGGGACAAGACAGAAAGAGATGAGACATCTTAATCTTAATCCGCTTATACTAATAAAATTGATTATAACTTAGCTTGCAAAAATCACAATTAGGCAACAATTCACAATTTTTATTCGTTGTGCCTAAGCCTTTTGAGCCATTCATTGATAGCATCAACCACTGCTTTTTGCTTTGATGCAGGTTAGTTCATTCATCTCTTTCCTTTTCAAGTAATCTCTCTCACACGCCACCCAATTTCTCATCTATTTTCCTCTGTGTCTACAGAATTATTGTCATTTATACCATTGCTATATGAGTTTTTATGTGCAATTTATAATTTATGCACTAATTTTGTTACATACACTCTTTTAAAAATATTTTAATTTTATATTATGAGACAATTCAAAATAAAAATCTTAAATTCTGATTGTTCAATCAGAACTTATCGAAGAGAAAGTGGATAAATGACATAATTCAAAATAAATATAATTAATTATGATCGTTTAATCTTTACCGTTTGAATTGATTGAAAATCGATCAAATGAACTCAATATTAAAATACCGATTTATGCATTACTTACCTATATAAATTAAATTTGCATTCTTGAATAGGAATTCTTTCTCATACTTATTTTTACCTTCTTATAAAGTTATTAACTTAATTCTTAAAATACTTTTCAAAACTTTGACTTCAATTATTTATATTCTTATTTTATAGATCTTAAATATTAAAATTTATCATATTATAAATTGAAAGATCCACAAATATAATTTTATAGATTTTACTATCTATCATAGAACTTGGATAATAAAACTCCGTCGGACTTTTAAATCAGAGGAACATAAGAGTATAAGAATGAAGGGTACTTGGGCAGCTGTGAGAGTGGTGTTCATGAAATCTCTAATAGAAGCAAAACGTTATGCTCTGCTTATACACACAATTGATAGTTGGCGACAACGTCGTAAGAGACAGCAGTGGTTCATCTGTCCTAAGAGTATAACTAAATATATTATCGTTTAAATAAGAAATTTTTAATCAGTAGCTCAGTTGAATCCTGTGATTAATTCACTGTACTTGCAAGCAACCTGTGGAGTCTCAGTACTGACTTTAGCTACGTGAAAAAATGAACAATGTTGTTCTTACATTTACATGTGTTTCTCCCAACTAATTATTTATTAATATTAAGGACACGTAAATAAAAATAGTATTTATGGACTTTGAATTCGGTGGAAATATGTGATTAAGAATGAAGTTTTTACAATTTTGTTTAGTTTGAGCAAAAATAAGAATTTTAGCACATTATATCAATTCAAGAATTTTTAACGCAGTAAAAATAATAATGCTTATTTTCATACATATATAAAGGTGCAATAGTGTAGTATACATAACACAAATAACATAAATAATTAAATCATGTTTAAATGACTTGTCATCTATTTAAAACTCGCACTTATTAAAATTTTCTTCTTTTAAAAATTATTGATATTTATATTTTTTAAATTTACCAAAGTCTTGTTTTGAAAAAAATTAATTTAGTTTAGAAAAACTCTTGTAAAGAACCAAAAGAGTATTCAGCATTGCTTGTATATTATAATAAAAACAATTATGTCGTATACAATTTTACAATATAAAATCATTTATCTTCGCAAATAAATCATGTGATTCATATTTTTATAAATTTCATTATTTAATGTATTCTTATAACTTAATTTTTTTTTATAAATTATAAGATTTATAATTCTATAGATCTCATTTTCCCATGTACTGATATAGGAAATAAATGTAAAGTTTTAAACTTTTCCCTTAGAAGATGCCAATCCTTAGTTGTGGTTTAGAGTGAAGGACACGAAGATGCCTCTAAATGAAAAATTCTCTTGATATTCTACATTTTAATCTCAAAACTTAATCCCTCAAAGCATATTAAATTTTGTTATTAACTTATTGTTTCAGACTACGTAAGATGAATGATAGACAAATAAAATGAAGAGCTGTGTTTTTATTTATTTTTATTTATGATTAATAATATAGTCTTTTCTTTCTTTCCATAAACCATTATAATTTGATTGTACATTCAAACTGTTTAAAAGAAAAAAAAAAAAAAAAGGGAGAGCGGGGGAGGAAAAAGGAACACCCTTTGTTAAAGTCACCTAAACAGATGTATGCAAGGTTTTTACATAAAATTGAGCTTTTTATTTCAAATTTTAAAGTTTGAATGCAGAAAGACTATCTTTCTTTGCAGTAATTGTCTCAAGTGAATACTGAATATGTTTCTCTTAGCCGATTTTCTCATAACTTATGAATCTATAATCACTATTTATATTGATTAAAACTTTTTTTATTAATCATTGAATGATTATTTACATATGATTGATAATCGTGTTTCCATCAAATCATTTTCTTTATCTTAATTTAGATTTTAAAAATGATCATTTTAATGTATATCAATTTCATATAAACAATTTAATGCACTACAATATTAATATAATATTACTTTTTCTTTCTTATCGTCATTATTATAAGATTCTTTTCTTAAATATTAAATTATTGTTTCCTATAATTTCAAATTATGTAATACTATTTATCCGTAATTATTTTATTTTTATATACTAACATTAAAAATCTTAATATATATTATTATAGATTTTTTATCTATATTGATTTAAATATCAAGATATACTTCAATCACCTTTATCTATCATTATTTATTGATGTAAAATATTTATAAATAAAAAAATTAGGTATATCAAATCAAGATGAAATATAAAGAAATAGTTATAAACTACCCTAGATTCTAAATTTACAATTTACAATTTGTACTATCTTGATAAAATTTTCAATCTATTGCTCCATAATTTTAGTGCAAATAGATTTTTAAATTCAGATGAGTTTCCCTGAATTCACGAAAGGTTCGTCTAAAAGGTAATGACTAAGCGAATTAAGGAAAAAAAGGTAACAGCCACGTAATACATACGGCCATTAGTATATGAGCATTTCTTTGGTAAACCATCATTAACCTAAACTAAACTAAATTAACATAGCGTTAATTTAAAAAAATAATAATAACTTTCCTCCAAAGATTCACTAAAACCAAAACCCAAAAGCTACCCTGCGAAACACCCTATTCTCTCAAATCCCCGTTTACCTACTCTCGCTTTCTCTCGCTTTTTCTCACAACAATCCATAACTAGCAGCAGCAGCTCGGTACTATTTCTTTCACTGGTTCCCTCAAATGTTGAATCTCGCTCAAATCCGTTTCCTTATTTCCCAGCTTTCCGCAATTTCTGATCTCTGAGAATAAAAACCTTCCATGGTAAAAGCTGGGGTTTGGGGCTGAAACCCTTATCTTAGAGGCAATGTGAGGAAATTTCAAAGTCCTATAATGGTGGCTGCCATTTCTGAAGCAGCTTCAGCTGACCCATTGAACCGCAAAGCATCCTCAAGGCAACAACAATCTCAGGGAAACGCATCAAGGCCTCCACTTTTACCTTCAGACAAAGACAATGGCGTCGTTGCTAGGAGACCCAAAGGTCGACAAGTTTCTTCGAGGTACATGTCTCCTTCCCCATCCACTTCTACTTCGACTTCAACCTCTTCTTCTTCTTCATCTAGGAGATGCCCATCTCCACTCCTTTCACGCTCCACCAATCTCACCCCAGCATCGACCCCACTACCATCTGCGGTGCCAAAACGGTCCCAATCGGTGGACCGTCGGCGACCAAATAATCCTCGGCCTATGACGTCGACGTCGGTACCTGATTCGAGGCAACGCAATGCTGGCGATGTATCGGCAGCTACGAAGCTTCTGGTGACTTCTACAAGGAGTTTGTCGGTGTCGTTTCAAGGAGAGGCGTTTTCGCTTCCGATTAGTAAGACGAAAGCGGCAACGCCGACTCCTAGTAATGCCAGGAAGGCGACGCCGGAGCGGCGGAGAGCGACTCCTGTTAGAGGTAAGGGCGATGGAGGAGGAGATCAGGTGGAAAACTCCAAGCCCATGGAGCAGCATCGGTGGCCGGGTAGGACCCGGCAAGCAAATTCAAGTTCTAATCATTTGTCGAGGAGTTTGGATTACAGTGTTGATAACAAGGAGCTTATTGGTAATGGATTTGGAACAGTGGTTCGGGCGTTGCAGCAGTCAATGATAGATGATGGTAGAAGGGCGTCTTTTAATGGGGGATTGAGTTTGGATTTGGGCAAAACTGAGTTGTTGAAGGCCGCTCAGCAAAGTACAGATGCCAATTCAGTTAATGAATCTTCTTTGCCTTCTGATCTCACTGCATCTGATACAGACAGTGTCTCCTCTGGTAGTACTTCAGGAGCACAGGATAGTGTGGGGGCTGCTAATGGGCGAAGTGGACCTCGTGGCATTGTTGTATCTGCAAAGTTTTGGCAGGAAACTAATAGCCGGCTGCGCCGGTTACAGGATCCAGGTTCGCCTTTATCATCAAGTGCTAGCTCAAGAACTGGAGTCGCACCAAAGTTTATTCAGTCAAAAAGGTTCAGTAGTGATGGCCCAATATCATCCCCGCGAACTATGGCTTCCCCAGTCAGGGGAGCTGCTCGTCCTGCATCACCAAGTAAACTTTGGCCATCTTCACCATCAAGGGGGATTCCAAGTCCTGCTCGGGTGAGAAGTGCTGTTGCCAGCTCCATTAATAATAATTCTAGTAACACACCTTCGATTCTTAGTTTCTCTGCTGATATCCGGAGAGGCAAGATTGGGGAGGATCGAATATTTGAAGCGCATACGCTGAGGCTTCTGTATAACCGATATGTACAGTGGCGTTTTGTGAATGCAAGGGCGGATGCTACATTTACGGTGCAAAAACAGAATGCAGAGGTATGGTTAATATGTCCCAAGTTATCCTGGACTCTATATCATGGTTTATGTTACTTGTAATTCATATTAATACCACACTGGTGTCTGGAATGTCATATGTAAATGTCATTTTCTCAAAAACTTTTGATGAATGGAAGTCTTCATCATGCATATACCATTCTATATATTTGACTTTGAAAACTGCATTATTAGTCCAATTGACAAACCTGTGTGGGAAATTTATCTGTAAAGAGGTTTAAGCATTTTATGCTGGTAGTCTAGGATGCTAAGGTCTTTAACTGTGTAAAGGGTGCTCTAGTTGCCTCATGAACCTCTGAAGCCTCATATTATAAGGGAGGATATTGGGTTGAACTGCTGAAGATTGACAAACATGGTGTATATTATTGTGCATTTCTTGCGTTTGTTATCTAAAGCTCAGAAAGTGTAGAGAGCATTGCTTATCCAAGTTCCTTCCTGTAAGTACTTGGGGAATTGGAATCAGAGAGACGATTCAGTAAACTTGGTGTGTAGGATGGATTTCCATAAAAAGAAACCAATTCACCAGTGTAAAAATTAAAAAGAAGCTCATTTTATGATGGAAATGGCATGGATGGTTTCCATATCTTGATGCTTGGTGTATAAGCCAGGTGTAATGACTAATTTCTCACTGGGATCATCTCAATTCTTCGACAGTTCAACTTGTGTGTAGCATATGCTAATTACAGATAATAGTATACTCATTCTAGAACTGTGTAGACAATAGAGTAAGGTGACCATGGAGTTATCTAAAAGTTTTTGCCTTAATATTCTAATATTCCATTGATGATGCCTTAAGAGAACTTTCTGAACTCAGATGTCTGAGAAGTGAATTTGGGTCTTATACAGAAAACAAATTTTTTGTGTATGTTTCTGTCTGGACATATTGTTTCAATTTTACCTTAAAAAATATTTAGGGTGTCCCTGTCAACCTGTAATGATTGGATCAATGAACACTAGAAAACGTGAAGGCTTTATGTGGTTTCTAGTAGCTGTAAATGTGAACGCTACAGGTTCATCTGGAATTCCTACAATCCTATATGTCTATATATGTGTTCTCTTTCATGACACTGATCACTGCTATCTATCAATACTTGAATTTTCTTGAGAAGTTTGAAGGTCTTTCGTATTAGATTTATAAAATTGGTATTCATGTTGACATTGTCACCTGTTAACAAACTATTTGCTGATTCTAGAGTGCTATTTTTTAAGCATAGTAAGAGCTATTTACCTTAAGTAAGATACTTGTAATGGATAGGTTGACTACCATCATGTTGACCTTGAGTTGTGTCTGACGAGGTTGGCACTATTTGAGCTCTTTTCTGTTTCATGACAAATTCTAGATTACATCAAGTTTTAGTGATGTTCAACAATTTCATTATGCTCTTTTTCCCTTCTGGTTTTGCATTATTTTTGACAATGACAGAATGACCTGAAGTCTTCAACATGTGAAGCGGTCACAATTGCTTTTAATTGTATATGTAGTGGAACAAGTTAATACCTAAAATGCTTGGATAAATAATGAATGCACACTTGCTAATAATAATTCCTTAGTGGTGCAGTGGCACCCGATATTGCCTTGGGGTTTTTCCCCCCTTCAATGTCCTGAGTTCAAACCCAAGACATTGCGTGTGTATTAAGCAGCTTGCTTCTCCTGCTGTCAAAAAAAAGGAAAAAAAGAAAAGGGTATTGCAGCCTAAATGATTTTTTCACTTTGCCAGAGACATTTGTGGAATGCATGGGTAACAATCTCAGAACTTCGGCATTCAGTCATACTTAAAAGAATCAAGTTGCTATTGCTGAGGCAAAAGTTGAAGCTAGCTTCCATCCTCAAGGAACAAGTAAGATTCAGAGCTTTCAATTTGAAATCAGTATCTATCGTGTAATGCATGTTGTTGTTGAAAGTTGATAACATGATATAGCTGAAATAGATACTTGTGCAACACAGAGTTTGTTAAAAATGATTGCTAAATTTGCAATGCACCAGTGAAATGGTCTCTCCTTGATGCAAAGACTGGTGTCTTATTATATTTTGTGACATTGTGCACATTAGTAACATTACTTTAAGCTAGTTGTTTTAAAAGCATTTTAGTAGGCATTTGCATGCCGAGTCATTTTCACCAATTTATTTGATCAGTTTGCTACTTATTTAATCATCTTTTTTCATTCATCGTTGATGGAGTTTGTTGTGCTTGATTATATAGATGCCTTTTTTGGAAGACTGGGCTCTTCTGGATAGAGATCACTCCAGTTCTTTGCTTGGAGCAACTGAGGCTTTGAGGGCCAGTACCCTCCGTCTTCCAGTTGTTGAAAAAGCAATAGTATGTGCTATTCAGTATTTCTTTTTTAATTCGGATGCTCAGCACCAACAAAAGTCTCAAAACGACTCATACACGTGGTTTTCTTTTTCAGGCAGATGTACCAAATCTGAGGGAAGCTGTTGGGTCAGCAGTTGATGTGATGCAGGCAATGGCATCCTCGATATACTCTCTTTCATCAAAGGTAAGTTTCATTGTTTTATTCCAAAATGTGCTTCCAATCAGGAAATGTGCTTTTAGCTGTCATATTAGCTGTGTATACAAGGTCAGCATTAAGCAACATATGCATAGTATACATTCCACTGAGGTTGTGTTTGGGAGTTGGGACTTAGGTTAAAACCTAGAAGTCATACTTTGGTTGATTGGTTTCAATCAATTGCTGTGCATTTTGTTGAAACTGACATTAGGACGTCATGATCATGTGCAATTTGTCAAACATTTTTTTAGAATGCAATTCGCTTAAAATAGATTCATACTAGGCCTGTATGCCACTGGGCGCATAGTTCTTAAGGTAAAGAAGTGGGGATTAAGTGGGAGGGCTTAGATTCAATCATTGACTTCTGTGGGTTGCCAAAACGCATATCAGCTGTGACCATTGTCACACCTAAAACCTTGTGTTTCTATCAGGTGGAGGAAACTAACATCTTGGTGGAGGAACTTGTAAAGGTGACTGCAAAAGAAAGGTTCCTGCTTGAACAATGCAAGGATTTTTTGTCCTCATTGGCAGCAATGCAGGTAATCAATGATCTCCGCCTGAAGTTTTCTCATAGCCAATCTATGTCAATATTCTTATTGCTGGCTTTTATGTCTAATAATTGTTAACAGGTCAAGGATTGTAGCTTAAGAACACATATGTTACAAATTTGTCGGATACCAACTACAAGCTGCCTGACAACACACGTGTAGAACTGATCTTATTTGACTACTCACTCACTTTTAATGCTAACACTACTCCCAGCCTTATATTTTCCACGTTGTGGAGGTGACAACAGAAAGGTGCTAAGAATGGAATGGAGTTTGAATAGCTTGGTTTTGGCTTTCATTTGACATTTTAGAAACCTGCTGTGGTCTTGTATGCCTTGTGTGTAGTGTATGTGTCTGAATATTACAGAAAAAAAAAAGGGTGGCTTTTCTCTCTCTAGTTAGCTGTATACAATTACTTTGTCATTTGAGGGAAAGCAAATGTTCATCCGTCCACATGTATTTGTATATATGTATGTAATCAACTAACCATTGTTTATTAGTTATTCTCTGGCCAAGATCTTAATTTGAACTCTGGGGCAAGCTCTTTTGCTCTTCATTTTGTTGAATATATTAAAGAGTCGTCATCAAGATCAGAACTTTGAGACCTCTAGCAAGACTCTCATCCACCCCAAATGCTTATTGTTAATTTATTCAATAATTTTTGGCATGGTCTCTATAATTATATTCTGCAGATAATTAGAGTCATATCTATCCATGGAAACAGATTATTGGAAATGAGATATTATTGTGCCATAACAGAAATGATTGAACCGTGATCAAAATGGCATTCTTTTGATATTATAGGGAAAGAAATCAGTACAGGTTACTTGGCATCATGATTAAACTATACGCGATCGAGAAATATTTCATCACTTATTCTTTATAATGAGACCCATTACCGGGCTCAAGCAGAAAAATGAAGATGTAAATAGTAATCAAGCTTCGTTGGGAAGCAATATTATCCACTGAAATGGTGGCATACGTAGCTCACGTTGTCTTCCCAAGCATGTGCAAGTGCCGCTATCATTACCTTCTGCTCTCTTGCTTCCATTGAATTGCTGTGGTCCATGCCCAAATTTTATTGCTTATAAAACTAATTTTCCGGTTATTTATTATATTTTTACATGGATTTTTATTTTATTTACCGTCAATGTAATTATATTGACATCATCCATACATAAAATACTGTCCATGTCTCGTGTTTTATTAATTATGTTGCCTCCTTCACAATCACAAAAGGTGATAGAACATATGAAAGAATTGCATGTATTACTAATATAAATATCATTATTTTGATGATGTATGAAATAAAAAGTATTAATAAATAACATAATCTAAACTAAATTGATGTTATTTAGGATGCTACATTCCCCAACTCTCTTGGTATTATCATGTTTTAAATTAAATTCACTTTAGGTGAAAAAAAGGAGCTAGTTTAATTATTTATGTATGCAGGTGGGAAAGGTTTATGTATATAGTAGTCAATTTATCCTCATGACCTAATCATTATTCTGCACTGTAGAAATACAAGGATGTTTGATAAGTTAGTCATTTTCATTGGTCATAGAATGGCACACCCAATTGTTCCATGCTACATTAGCCTAATTAATCTTAGTGCCATTTACTGTGTAAGCAGAGAAAAAGAAAAACACAGCACTTTTGGTAGTGCAGTTATCTTGGGATTTTCCATTTTTTTTAATATTCTGCATCAGAATTTGGAATATTAGATATGTATCAAGTGACTTATCATTATTGTTATAAAAAAAGAATTACTTAAGGAACACTAAGGCCACTGAAATTCGACTGTCAAATATTTTGTTAAACACTGATAATATATTGCTTGAGTAAAGAGATGCCGATGTCATTGCGAACTCATCCTATTTAGGAAGATTCAGTTTGATAATCTTCACAACCATCTTTCTTATTTCATAAACAAATTAAAGTATAAGGCACAAAGATTCTATCCATCCTCCTTCCCCCGCTTCTCAAAAAGCATAAACATCATCTTCTAATGCAATATCGAAGAATCATTAGTCTCAATTTCCACTTGGCTGTTTCTAATTGGTCTTAACTCTTTTAACATTTCCACTAAATTTAGTGAATCAAACATATGAAATACTAGAAAAAGTGATGTCACTTTCACATTCAAAGTCTTTTATAAGTTCTAATTTCTTACACCAACATGATATAATAACCAATAATGGATCCTAATCAAACCTTATCATTAGTGTGATTACGTATAAGATGTTTAAGTGTGGGAGTACTATTATTATTATAAATATTAAGAAATGAAAACAAAGAAACTGAAGATAATTATAGGGCTTAATTTCCTTTAATTTTTCTCACTTTAATGTGGAAAATTTAACACAAAAAACTTAGAATGGAAAGACTCAAAATAAAAAGGTCAAATTTTGGAACTTGCAAGAGTAGGAAAAAAATTGAAATTCGTTCTTTATACATGAATTTAAAAAGAGATTTATTGTAATAAATAGACAGAAATGTCTTTAATTATAATATGAAATTAAAGGAAATATATCATACTTTTCATAGCCATATATATATATATATATATTTGCCATTACATGATTAATTAAACCATAATTACATCCTGGTACAGTTAATTAGCATCAAAATTTTATCTCAGATTAGCGAGTTCATTGGTAGGAAGGTATAAGAAAAATCGCCCACTAAAGAAACACAGGGATATATATATTTTGTGGGATTGATTGAATAAATAACTCTTCTCAGAAAAACAGTCTGAGGAGCTTCCTTTCGCCACCACAATCCACGGCGCCACTTCCGAAAGTAGTTGTTTCAGATTCCTCCGACGGTGTCGCTGCCCGCTGCTTCTTTGCACTCACCGGCGACTGAGAATTCTCGACGTCAAAACGAACCTTCCTCTTTAAGGTCCTTGATTCTAAACCCATCTCTGGCTTATTAGAAGAGTTTACAACCGAACCAAAGCCCTCATTGTCTGCCGGAGTTGGAACTGCGCCGAAGAACTCTGGCAGTGGGCCTAACGCGCCGTCACGGAGCACTTTTTCCACCCCTAACTGGCAGAGGTGCCAATTGCCAGTCCATAAGAGACCCACTGCTCCATTCACTGGATTTATGGTACGTCCCACTGCTTCGAACAAAAGTGACTGAAACAAAGCTGCCTCACCAAACAACACAGCTTAGGATCATCCCTTTAATCATTCACTAGCCAACAACAACGACAAAACAAAAACTTACCTATGTTTCTTTCTTCACAGTTATATATCATTTAGAAATCATTAGTTCAAGTAATATCAGCCTTGGAACTAAGTATTCAAGTGATATCAGATTTGATCTTCAAAAAACAGGTGTATCCTGCATGCAATGTAATGTTCCAATCCCCATAAATCAAATTTATCTTAATTTTTACAAAATTCTTGCATAAACCTGATTTGTTCTCAAACGAGACAGACGCAAAATAAGCATAGTTTCCATTATGTCATCGGATTCCATAATATTGTGTATGTCTTGTTCTTAGTACTCAATGAGCAGGAGAATTTCTCAAGATTTTCTATACATACAACAGTAGTAAAGAGAGGCATAGAGCTACATATAATTGAAGTCTAGACTATATATAGGATATATACCAGATCTGTGGTTGATGGGTACGTTGGAAACAAAAGACATGAGGCCAGCACGGCCGAAGAACTTGGCAACGAAGACAGTGGCGTGAGCTTGTGCCTGTGGATTCTCTATCCATTGAAGGCAGTGTCGGAGCATGCAGTCATCGCTGCAGCCTTTTCTCAGTACACGACAACCGTTGCAGCTCATGATATTTCAATCGAAAAACACAGCAACTTATGATGGAATCGGATAGAAATATGTTGTATATGGAGTAAGCAAGACAAATTTTAAGGCGGGTTTGGGTTTGAAGGAAGGAAAGTGAGTGAAGCGTGCTATATATTAAAAGGTTCAAGCGAGCGTGCAAGTACTGTCATCAAGTGGGAAGCTGCATCATCAATTTGCCATGGTTAGGTAAACTAACCCTGGTTAGTTATGTTGCTCAAGTGGAGAATTCCACTATGGGGTTAGGCTTCCAAAGACATTGGGTGAGAGCGGCTCTGGTTCTCCGCAAATGCTTGCATTCCTCCGCCGTTGGATTCTCTTCTACAGATACATACCTACCTTTAGATTCTCTTTTGATTCCCCATATCCTTGAAGACCATGAGTGTGTTTGGCAAGTAAAAAAGCTAGCTTATAACTTATAGCTTAAAGCTTATAAGCTATTAGCTCTGTTTGATAAAATTTATTTGGATAGCTTATTTAGGTAACTTAAAGCTTTTTTACATACGCTCGTTGCAGTAGCGTTTTGGATAAGCTTATAACTTTTCAACTGTTTCATTCATTTTTGCCCTTCTGTGCACGCCTTATGTGGCCTCATAGGTTTGCTTTCTCAGAAGGCTTTTGGATTGCTTGGTGTACATGGGGGGTTAAAAAATAAAAAATTTCCTAAATGAAAAAAAGGAG